>BGPR01048054.1:0-11644 GCA_013235015.1 Araneus ventricosus | reverse complement strand
CGAAACACAAAGAAAGAGAAGTCCCATGCAGAACCGAATTCACACATTTTTGCTGACGGAATGATTTCTCCAGCGGTCATCTTCAAACAAGATAAGTGATCCACAATCCTCTTTTTATATTTTGTGAAACTAAATTAAACTTTAAAAAAAATGAAGTAAATTTTAAAACATTAAATAATCTGATTCGCGGGAAATGTAACGGTAAATTTTAAACTTTAGATATTTAAATTTGTAACAATTGTAAATTTTGATTTAGACAACAAAATTCATTAATTTTAAAAAAAAAGGGGTAACTTTAGGTTATTCAAGAATTGTGATGAGGATGAGAATATTTAATTTAAAAATGAATTATCTTATTGGATATTTATGATGAAATAAGAATTAAAAGGTTATAGCCGAGACTGTAGATTATATGCTGTTTTGAATGTGTAATTATATTGATTGTCTAAGCAAATCCATAGAAGTTTTGTTATAATTTTCATACATAGAACATCTAAGTTATTATAAAGTGTTATTCCTTTTTGAAATGATCTGACATCAGTAATTATGTATCCTTGCTACAAATAATCAAATGCATGTTGTTTAAATGTAGTGGTAACATTTGTTTCCATATGAACAATTTAGTTGTTATAATGAAATGAGTTATATATGTCTGGTAAAAATATATGTAATTGGCTGAGTGAAATTTTAACATTATAGGGAGATTTTAAAATAACAATTAAAAATTTAAATTAGAGATGGCCACTCATATAATCCTAGAATGATAAGTTTAATATTTAAAAATTTTGAATAGGCTGTAGGATAGAATTTGGAATCATTAATGAACAAGTGATTTAAAAGTCTGCTTGAAAAAGGGTCGACCCTAATACTGATAACGTATTTTAAAGATTTGTTATGGATGTCAAGTTTTAAAAATTCTTGTATGTGTGTCAATAATATATGTATATTTATGTGAAAAAGGTAACTTAATAAATTAATTAGGTTTAAAATTTGGCTTTGTTTTCCTTGTCAATATGTAAGCACTGAGAAAGAAAGTATTAAGTGTCAGGGTTATTGCGGGTCTAGGACTTTTTTTCTAAAATTTAACACAACGCTTTGGGTTAATCACTTTTCTAATATATATTATGGTAAATATAAATGTTATTAAAGGATATTTGAGATAGAAATTAAGTTGAAAATTCATCTTATGCCTGCTGCTAAAATTTCATTAAGTGGTGATATTGAACGGTAGTTGTGAATTTGTTTGATATTAATTGATGTTAGGGTTATGTGATTTTAGGATTACCGATTTGTATGATGTTCATCGTGAAATTAAATAGCAGTAAATTTTGAACTATTTAAGCAACAGGTGTGATAACATTCTAAACTACTGTAACTTCTAGTTTTTGTATGAGTAAATGATATAATAGAGATTCTTAAACTCCTTAATCTAATGATTTGTTTAGTAATACCTGAATTTTGAATCAATCAAAGGATCTCTAGAAATTTTTAATTTGGTTATGCTAATGCAATTTGAGGAATCAGGGAATACATTATTGAGATACTGTAGTGGAGTATATGATTTTGGATATAGAGTGTTGTAAACAAACAATCTATTGATTCTTCTAAAACAGTAAACAAGGGTCAAAATCAAAAGAAACATCTTCACAATAATATATTGTAAATAATAAATACAAATCTAAATTAATACACCGAAATTAATAAGAATTGAAAAGATATAGGCATGAAAAGGCCAACTTACGTTTCTTGTGAAATCATGAACTATTTTCAGGTGACGCATCATTTCTTTTCCGTCCTTTGAAAGATTAAATATACAGTTTGGCCAATTCCAGAGTTTAAACACCCTTAGCATAAATATCTCCGTAACCCTAGAAGAATTAATTGAAAAAAAATTGGAGAGATTATTTTCATGACGGAAAATTGACTAACTTATGTTTATTGCTAGGCACAATGATTAAAAAATATAATTTATTTCACATTAAAAATTTTCGTATTTTAAATGTTTCCAGTGTTGTCTGATGAAAAAAACGAAGTTGGTAGCTTCTAAAGGAAAATTCTGGCACAACTGTGATGTTCACAGTAAAAAAAAATTTAAGTACAAATAGAACAATTGGAATACAAAATTTTTATGCAAAATCGTGCAATGGGTTGAATTGAAAAAATAAATAAAATATTTTAAAAAATAAGTATGCTCCAGAATGCTTAAAAATTTAGAAAGGATAGGCATTTATTTGTTTATTTATTTTCCCACGCCGTCACAGCCTTCCCAGAGGGTTAAGTCACTGACCCGGACGGCAGGAAAAAGGATTGGCATAAAAATTAAGCTTTTACATAGATTTTGATATTTGAGTTATGCTTCGTAAGTTCCAACTGTTTCAGTTAAATGTATGCTTTCTTCCGCCAGTGATTTTATCATGATTGTTGTTGTATGGAATCTTTGAAACAAGTGAATTCTTAAATAAACTAATAATTAATTTAAATGTCTTATGGTACGTCGTATTAAGAATTCATTTCGTATTAGAAATACAGAAACAAATCAGTTAAGAACTATCGATGAATGAGAGAACATTTTCTTTGTGCATCTATAAAATACATAAAAATATATAACATACCGTCTAAAGGATTTGACAAACTGAGAGCTATCGTTTCCCAGAGCTCCTATTTTGACACCAAACATTGTTTCTAGAACATATATATATATATAAATTTATTTGTCTAACTTCAGTAACTGCTTCCAACTTACAGTTGGAAAGTTTTGTATAGAAATTTAATTAAAAAATAATTTTAAAAACGCACTTTTATTAGTGTGCCAAAAAGTAGAAATATTTTTTTTTATTTTAATTATTTTCTTTATACTTTATGGACGGGTTTTCTGTTTTGTTTATTTGGGGTATTGAAGAACTTCCGCTATACCTACCGACTTCCGGTGTAGTGCTCCGCCAATAGAAATCTTCCAAATTTCAACACTCTGTTTGAAGTTGTTACTGCTTAAAGTAGAGATTTTTAACGTTATGTCTTAAGGATACTTTGAAAATATTAGATTTGATGTTCCTATTGCTGTAGCTCTCAATGTTTACTTAAAATAAGAGCCTAATTTTGCAGAAAGGTTGCCATCATTGTTCCTTAAAACTCTTTTTAGCGACTTCTAAAGCTTATTTTGTGGTTAAATTTTTAATCAACCAATTTAGATAATCACTGGCGGTAAAACTTTTAACAAAACGATTTAGCTAATTAGAATGTTTCCATTTGGAATTTAGCTTTTTTAAATAAAAAGAATTAAACCAACTCAAAGAGCTCATAATTCAACTTTTTGTGTACTAAAGGAAGAACTGGTCCGAATTTGGCGCTTGATACAGTATCCAAACGGATTTGGTGATTGCTTAAATCGGAGGGTTATCTGAAAACGGCCGGTGAATCCACAATTAACAAAACACACGACTGTATCCTAGGACACAATTCTAAGACTGTTAATAAAATATAAAAAAACCTCGGAATTTTTCTTGTGATCGTAAAATTTGTTGAAAACAATAATTTCTGAACAACTAAGGCACACGACCTTTCCCTTATTCATACAAAGAAAAATATTTATATAAACGAATTTACAAAGATAATTTTTTGAAATTGTATCAAAAAGTATTTAATTTTTTATTTAGAATATTTTCAACTTGCTAGTCTTTAATTTTTAATTCATTATTAAATATATTACGGGATCTTGTAATGATATTTTTCTCAATATCACAACGAGGTGGCGTCACCCGAATGAAATGA
Organism: Araneus ventricosus; assembly: GCA_013235015.1. Lineage (NCBI taxonomy): Eukaryota > Metazoa > Arthropoda > Arachnida > Araneae > Araneidae > Araneus > Araneus ventricosus. The sequence continues at coordinate 7,876 of BGPR01048054.1, read as the reverse complement.
AAATTAATTAAATTGATCGAATAACTTATAATTAAGATCTGAAAGCGTTAAATTTGTGTATTGACATCAGAATACGCAAGTTCACAAAATTTCAAAGCTCTAGTACATCAGAGAGTGATTGAAATATATCATGATAAATTTAACAAGATCTTGACCTACCACAGATGATATCCAGAGTGAGAAGTGTTACAGGTATCTCTATGTAAGTGAATTCTTTCTTTGTCTCATCTTGAAGAAATTGCACCAGTTTCTGAGAGTATTCGTTAAAAACGGGCAAAAATCCTCGTAAAATGTCTGAATGGAAGCAAGGCGTCAATAGTTTCCTTCGCGGTTTCCATTTAGAGACATCGCTGTAATAAAAACTAAGCTTTGAGATCGTAATTAGACTTATTTGTTGTCTAAATGTAGCCGCAATTTTTGATTTAATATATGTAGACTCGTTATCTTTCTCCAAATTTGTTCTAAAGCAAAAATATTTTACAGGAATTAGGTATAGGAGGACGATAATATGACACAATGTAGTAAACACACCCTAAAACGCTGAAATCCAAGATCATGTACAGATTGCAAAATATTATTGATTTCCTCTAATCAAAAATGCAAATGAATCCAGAAGGTTAAAAAATCTCTCTCAACATTCTGTTGGCAACAAAATTGGGATAATTAGCTGAATAAGTAAAAAAAGATTTACAAAATTCCTTTATTTTCTTTTGTTTCTACTGTATTTCAGTTATTTGTATTTCTTATTTTATATTTCTTCTTTACAAAAAATAAAATAAATAAAAATATGCTTAAAAAGTTTTTTTTTTACATCGTAGTCATCGAAAAGTTTTTAAAATCAATGAAAGAGCTAAACAGTTATATTAATATTTTTAGATATTTTAGGAGATTCTACTCCATGGCCATTATGGAGCTTGAGGTGTCTTACGTTCCACCGGTGAGGGTAAAATCGTAAAAATAGCGTGTCAGAATAGTTTCTAGAGTTTTTACAATTTCGAAACAGAAATCAGCCGAAATATGGAATGCGATAGATAAGGAATTACTGCTTTGGTATTCTTCAGAGATTCTTGAAGCGCATTGGAATAGCCGATCAAGCAAAGGAAGTGAAAGTTATACTAATTATTATATATTTGGAAGGTGGGGATAAAAAGTATTTATTATATATACAGGGTGAATATGAAATCCACCGACAGACATGTAGGAGTGATAGTACACATCAAGAATACACAAATAATGCAACGGAACAGAAGTGGAGTTAGACTCCACACGAGGGGGGTATACGCTGTGCTCAATACGGTAACACGAAGTACTGTACGGCGGAGGGGTTTAAATAACACCATCTACTAGTTGAATAGCCCGTTGCGTGAACAGGGTACAAAAATTAGTCCCAACGGGGGGGGGGGCACAGCATCCCCGACAGGGGACCCTGGTCCACTCCGAACCTCTCCCACTGGCGCCACCCTTGCAACAGAACCTGGGGTCGCAAAATGAGACTGAGTGGTGAAAATCGCAAACATGCGTCTTCAAAGTGTGACTTGGCTAGGAGTCTTCAGACCTTAATGCCCATCCGTCGGACGTATACCATGTCTCATACCATATACGGCTATGGTATGAGACACCGGGAGAATGGATAGCGAGGATCGTGACCGCGGTTGCAGAAATCCAGGAAGCTCGCTAAGTTTTCAAGCGCTCCCGCCAATTTTGCGTGCGTCGTTGTTGCAACAATACTTTGTTCTGTGCACTACAAAATATGTTGTACCTGTTTTGTGCAATAAATGTTTTCTGCGCTGATTTCTTTGTTTCTTCCCCTTCACACTTCGCAGACTCACAATCGCGATTTTCACCCATTCAACGGTGTTTGCGACCTCATGTTTCATGACAATTTTTGTTCGTCTTGATGTGTACTGTCACCCCTCCAAGTTCGTCTGTGGATTTCATATATCCCCTGTATACAGTGTGTTCAGAAAGGTTGTTTACAAACTTTAAGGGCAAACAGCATATGGAAACAAGCTATTTTTTGCAACAGAAGGCGCAAAGGGAATTCGCTAGAGAACTCTTTTGTCGTGAATTAAGTAAAAGAAAAGTTTACACCGATGAAATGTACGATACAATTACAATAGCACTACAAACCAGTTATATAAATAACAAATCCGAAGCATCTATCGCCTAAACGGCATGGCCTTTGAACACGTATTTTAAGTCTCGAAGGTTTGTTGTGAGCGACGCCCTGCTTTCTATTATCGTATCTGTCATATCTTGCACATCTTATAATGTTGTTTTCATAAACTGTGTTGTGCTATTGTAAATTTATATTACGTTCTATGTTATGAACACTTTATCTGGTGTATCCTTTCTTTTATTTAATTCACTGTCAGAGAGTTCCCTGTAGCGGATCCAATTTGCCTTTCCAACCCCATGCTTTGTTGCAAAAATTGTTTGTTTCTACAGGGTGCTTAAAATATCTAAAAATGAAGGGTTGATCAGGATACAGAAACGAGCCATTTTCTAAATAGAAGTGGGTTGAAATGCAAAGGGATACGCTATAGGAGCCGAGCTCTTTATCAGTAAATTAAGCGAAAGAAAAAAGATACACCAGATGAAATGTGCATAAATGAAATGCAAATTTACAATATCACGACAACCCAGTTGCATGAATTACAACATGAGGAACGTCTATAGCCCCAGATGGCAAGTGCTTTGAACATTTACTTAAACTCCTCAGACAGTCTTTAAGTATTCCAAATCTTTGTTCTACTGATACCGCGTCTGTTATCGTATCTGTCATACCGCATACGACTTGTAATATTATTATTCATGAAACCGGGTTGTCGTGCTATTGTAAATTCGTATTCCATTCAATCTGTGCTATACATTTCCCCTGGTGTCCCTTTTTCTTTCACTTAATTCACAGGAAAAGAGCCCTGTAGCGAATCGCCTTTGCATTTCCGTCCCCATGTTCTTTTGTTAAAAATGACTTGTTTCTCTATACCTGACCTACCCTTTCATTTTTGCCAGATATATTTGAAATACCCTTTATCTGCTTGAATTACCTTTAATTTTGTAAAAGACCTCTCTGAACACCCTGCATAGTCTAGGAAACTCTGAATGGTCGCCCTTCTTGCTCTCGGTGCTTTAGGAATCACCCCGGCGAGTTTAGTTTAGTTGTATTAACTTCCCATTTTTATAGCAACACGAGGGATATTTTCGGACGGTCCCCGTATTTCGAACTACTTTCAGAAGAGAGGGACGACAGAGCTGGAAACCCTCTCTCAAAGCTTCCGCACCGTACGAGGGTGAGGATTGTTACGTAAGCACAATTCCCCGCCTACCAATTGTAGCGCCCTCAAGTGGCCGAATGTAAGAACCTTGCAGTATCAATGAAATACTGATCTTGTCAACAGCTTCGCCCATGTGCGAACAACAAATCAACTCCCATTCAGCGGAGAAAAATAAATCATATTATTAAAACCAAAAGAGGTCCGTCGTATTTAATACAATCCTCTCCATTCTGGTCCGTCGAGCCGGAGACGGATTAGCGAACTATGGATAAACAATCAAAACTTCTCACTGCCAAAGATTTAAATCGAATGCGTGGGAGAGTAAAATTAAAACTGACTAACATTAAAAAATTTATTGATAGCTGTGAAAATACGATAACGGATAAAACTCAAATCGTTATAACAGCACAGCAGAAGCTTAATGGCGTTAAAGTATTGGAAGAAGAACTAGAGACTCTATTCAAGCAGTATCTGCACATTGAAGAAGATGAAAAATCCAGTAACAAATCTGACGAAGAAATGTTGGAACTACTAGAAGAAAGAGATGAAATAGAGGTAAGTCTGAAATGCTTACTCTCTAAGTACAATATTAATGACGTTGCAATGATTGAAAACAAAGGTAATCATGATTCAGATTTAAAATTATATATAGATCATATTGAGTTGAAATCGAAACTGCCAGAAATTCCTTTACCAATCTTTTATGGTAAAATAGAAGAATTCTCCAATTTTAAAAATCAATTTGTAAGTCTAATATCTGATAACAAAGATTTAACAAATGATCAAAAACTATTTTATTTAAAAGCTGCCCTCCGTGGAGAAGCTAAATTAATTGAAACAAGTGATGATACATTCGAGTCATTGTTTTCAGCTCTGTGGATATACATATCCAAAATATGCTAAAAATTGAAAAGTTAAATTTTGAATCTTCTAAAGGTTTAAGAAATATTACAGACACTATAAACAAAAGCTTGAGAGCATTAAAAAGTTTTAAACTAGACTGTAATAACTTGACAAATGCTATTTTGGTTAACATAATATTAGAAAGGCTTGACAAAGATACAAGAAAGGCATATGAACTATCTATTCAGACTAAAAAAATTCCTTCGTTAAATGAGCTCTTAAAGTTTTTAGAATCAAGAGCAATGGTTCTTGATCAACTCGGAAACACCCCGTCTAATAATAAATTCAAAAAGGAATTTCAAGGCTCAGCATATAAATCAAAAAATTTCTTTGTCAATTCTAATAAAGGCAATTATGTTATCAAAAAATGTATATTATGTAAGATTGAACATCCTTTGCACAAATGTTACGAATTTTTAAAGTTGAGTATTGCCAAAAGGATTAAATTCATAGAAAAACATCATTTGTGTAAAAATTGTTTAAAGATGCATAACGCACCATGTAAGTCAACTTTTCTCTGTCGAGAATGCCATAAATCGGGTCATAACTCTTTAATCCACTTGGATTCTAAAAACCAAAGCAGTATTACACCAAGTAACATTACGCAATCAAATGCGAACTTCGTTCCGTTGGAAAGCAATACCAGCCATAACGTAAACAGTGAAAGATATTCTTCTTCTGAAACCCAAAGTATGACTAATGTTGGAGCGATCTTGACTAGCAATACGAAAGTATCATCAAACATTTTGTGTACTGTGCAATTAGGCCCCTTTCACATTATACGGTTGAACCGTTACGGCAAGAATGCATTAGGCCGCCTCTTGGTGGTAAACTGAAGAAATGAGTGGGAGCTTTCACATTAGCCGATCGCGGTTTGAGTCCGTTTGTTGGGGTTTTAACCAGCCGCGTGCGCGACTGGAAAAAACGGCGCCGTTACGACTTCGTCTTAGTAGTAATGTATGAAAATATGCTGATGCTTTCACATTGCACGAATTTCATCCGGCTGCCGTCCGTCACCTTCACAAGGTCACTTGTTCTTTTTGCCTTCTCGGAGCTTTTGCAGTTAATTAATGATTCCATTATTTTTATAGAATGCTTCAAAATTTAATTTTATTATTGTCTTTGTCATTTTTAAATGATTTCATTGTTATTATAGAACGCACTTTCGTTTAATTTGAGTGTTGACTGTGTAATTTTTTAATGTTTTCGTTATTTTTTTCCTATTTAAAATTTAGCTGTTTTATTTTATTTCGAAATATGCCAATGTTGACTAATTTTTATATTGTGTAAGATCAGGACCGTCTTAAGATTTTACAGTGCTTGCCGCCCAAACAAAATATCTAGCTAAAAAAATAATTCAGGAGCATTATAATGTTTTGATAACATTATATTCTCCTAGGTTATTTTATTAACTAGGTTCTATACCATATTATAACATATAAAATTGTATAACATATTTAAAATTACAATTAAATAAATATTTTTGGTTCAAAATCAGTATAGAAAGTTTTTATGATCCCTTGGCTCAATAGCGCACTGTTCTTCTGCCTAATTTGCCCATTGGATAAGGTATTGGAAACGATTATACTATTTCTTGTAAATTAATAAAAATCTGGATAGCAGTGTCTAATAATCATGACTGAATTCTAAGATAACAACATATGTTTTATTTCTGAAGTCGCAATTTCAGGAAACTTTTAACCTTTCATAAGTAATTCCGACAGTCTTATAGAATTCTTCAGTATTTTGAACTCTTTACGGAGATTCCATTAAAGTTTCCGATTTTTTTATGATTTGATTTGAAAATTTAAATCATGAATATGTCGTGATATTGCACATGAGTGTACTTTAAATAATTGAGAAGATATAGTCAAAACCCATCTCAATATAAAGAGATGTTTGGTGAGTGATTTATACTTTAAATACTTATAGACAGGATTTTTAAAATATTGTTCATCAAACACACAGAAATTTCCCTGCTATGCTTATATAACCACAATGAAAAAACATACAAAATCAAAACATTGCGTTATAGTTTTTTTCAATGCGTGGTATCTTACATATAATTTTCAAGAAAAAGGTATACTATTTTAACGTCATAAAAAGTGATTAAAGCATATCTGATTATTTACCATGTTAAATGATTTTAAAGCTGTGATATGTCGAAGGGAATTTTCATAACATTTGTTTGCAATGGGTTGTTTAGTTTTTTTTAAATCCTGCGGGCAAATGAAATCAATGTTCCACAACTTATGTATAATCGATTTACGTAATATGTTATTAATATACATTTGCAATGCTTAAAATTATTACACTAACCTTAAAATCCATATCTAGGGAGGAACTTATTTTATGTAATTATGGTAAAAACAAAATCTATAAGTTTTTGCTAAGTAATAAACAGTCGCACTTTCGCTATTGCTTTTTACACTTTTTTTTCTATAACACTTTATGTTTTAAACACAAACGATTAAGATGTAAAAATAAGTGTCAGTTACTTGCGATTTTGTTTAGTTATATTGACGTCCCGTTTTGAAGCAACACGAGGGCTATTTTAGGACGCACCGCGTCATTTTGAACCACTGTCACATGACTAGGACGACACCTGAGCTGGCACCCGCTTTCCAAACTTTCGTGTCACAGCAGAGGGAGGACGTTTCTCCCCTACCTATGATTTAACAGACAACACAGTTACTTCAGAGTCACAGCTACCATTTTTGTCGGTTGAATGCAGTTCCAAATGTTAGTATTTTGCCGCAGAGTATAATTTTTTATTCGGTTTTGGAATTCATCAAGAGATGCTACAGACATTCCGACATTCATCTGCACGTTGTTCTTCCAAAAGTGAGGCGATTATAAGTCTCGTTTCTTTTGATCGATGGGTGCAAGACCATATTGCTGCTATTTGCTTCCGATCCATACTGAAACAGCTATGAAATTAGAAACCGCACTCAAATACCGACGGCGCAAATCGTCAAGTGTGAAAGCAAACATGACACGGCAAAGAAAATAAACAACTTTGAGCCGTAACGGTTAAACCGCATAATGTGAAAGGAGCCTTACTGATTGAAAATGAATACGGTCAGAAAATAAAAATAAAAGCAATCTTAGACTCTGGTTCTTGTGTTAACATTTTAACAGCGGAAGTTGCGAATTCTCTAGGATTAAAAAAGGAAAGAATTAATTCTACAATCTCTGGTATTTCCGGTGGCGAATTCTTAGTTAAAAACAAAATAACTACTAATATTTTTAATGACAGTAATGATTTTTCAAGAACTGTATCTTTTTTTATTCTTCCTAAGATAACAGATTTAACGCCTTCAAATGAAATTGATATTTCTAAAATAAACTTCCCGAGTGAAATTAAACTTGCGGATAATACATTTCATATTCCTAGCAAAATTCGTGCCTTACTAGGATGTGAATTATTCTTTGAATTATTGAAGACTGAAAAATTTAGGTCTTATGATAATTCATTATTATTGCAAAACAGTGTGTTTGGATATCTCGTTACAGGAACACTTAAAGGTACCGATTCTTATTTCTTTTCTGGGTTAATTTTAGAAAAGGATAACCTAGAAAATTCTGTAAAAGATTTATTTAAAATTGAATCATTTCCGGGTGATAGCACATGTGATCTAGATGAATCAAAAACATTTGAAAAACAATACTGTGAAGAACATTTTCTCTCAACT
>BGPR01048051.1:0-11644 GCA_013235015.1 Araneus ventricosus | reverse complement strand
CCCCAGGAATAGGAAAAACAGACGAGTCTTCATTTAAGTAATACTATTTTAAATATAGAAGTAAATAATTTCAAGAAATAAAATCATATACTCATAATCCTAATTCCGCAAAATATTTAGTTAAATACTTTTAGCAAACTACTTAGAAGCAATTTCAGATCGTAATCAAAATATGACATGATGAACAACAGATGTACAGATGAGATAGTATTTAATACTATAATATTTAATAAAATAATATAAATATATCTATTTATTGAATATTTTTTCAGTTGCATGAGTCAATCTGTATTAATAAATAAAAAAGTTGTATAACATTAACTGGAAATAGAATTCACATACTTTTACATGAATGCCAATTTTTAAAATGATAAATTTCTTAAGGAAATCTTCATTAATAGTATGACATTAAGCTTTATCTATGACTAGTCAATTAAGGTACCATTTTTGCATAAATCATAATAATAATATGCCCAATCCTGGCTATATGAAAAACATTGTTGAAAATAATCATTACAGATAACATCTCCTTCCCCAAGAATAGTAGAAAAACAGATGAGTCTTCATTAAGTACTTTCAATCATTTTAATACAGAACCAAATATTTTCAAGTAGTATAACCATATATCATAACTTAAATTTGCAAACTATTTAATTAACTACTTGTGAAGTACCTAAATCATAATCAAAACACATTATGAATATTTAACAACAGATGCAGATTGTATAACAGTAATAGAATAAAATAATATGAACAAATATTCAATTACTAGTCATTTTTCGAGTTAAAAAAGTTGTCTGAGTGCAACTGCACTAAACAAATATAAGTTGTTAATATCAATGTATAAAAAATGACTGAAATAGAATTACACTTTTCATGGAATGCAATTTTTAATTGGTAAATTTTTAAGGATTACTATTTTCATTACTAGATACATGTTAAAGCTTTATCCATGATCAGTTTCTTAATTATTTGCACAAACTTATAATAAATAATATGCACAACTACATATGAAAACATTTGTTGAAAATAACACAGATAAATTATTTTTCTTCCCCTAAAGAATAGAAAAACAGACGAGGTTCAATTAAGTACCTAAATTACTTTAAATACAGAAGCAAATACTTTCAAAAAAATATAACCATATACTCATCTATATATTAACCACGTGAAGAAGCAATGCAACTGAAGCTGAAGTAAATCCAAGAAATAATTTATATATAATGATTATTTTCCAACAAATGTCTTCATATGTATATTATTTATTATAGGATTTTTGCAAAATAATTAACCCTAAATTTATAATGGATAAAGATTAATATCCTTACTAATGAAAATGATAATTTAGTTAAGAAATTTACCATTAAAAATTGCATTCATGAAAAAGTGTAATTCTATTTCAGTTATTTTGATACAACTTTATATTAACAACATATATTTGTTTAGTGCCGTTGCCCCAGGCAGCTTTTTGAATAATATTTATTAATAACTATTAAACTGAAAAAATGAGATTTATTTCTAATTTTTATGAAAAAGTTTAAAATAAAGTTTATTAGTAAAAATTAAGCAAATGGGGAAAATAAGCCTGCATGAAAGAGTAAGTTAACTTGTATTTGAGATTCAATAATGTATTTATTAATTTAAAAAAAACATGCACAAAAACAACAATTTTTAGTGCTAATAATAAGATAATGGAAAAACTATACACAATTCAGCATAATATAATTTTTTCTAATATATTTTCAATCTTATCTTTTTCAGAAATATCATAAATTATTAAGGATTATTCTCATGCATCTCCATATTAGAATGAATTTATATTCAAATTACACCTGTGTCCAATCTAAAAAATATTAAGAGAATGAAATTAAGTACCCAACTACACATGAAAACAATTGTTGGAAAGAAATACAACCGTTTATCATAATCCTAATTGCTCTGGCGAACTTTCTAGAAATAATTTCAAATTATCAAAACACGAGTAAGAACTGGTTCAACTGAAATCTACCCATTACTCCGATCAGCTGCGTAGGTGATCTTCTGCGTCATCCCCGATCAGATAGATAAGTCTTCAGTCACATGTATTACAAAAGTGATGCAATCATTCGAAAACGCATATCACAACAAGAAGGATGATTCACCGAAAGACAATCGTACAAGACCAATAGAAGTAGAAACTACTATCGGGGGAAAAAGTGATTGGGGGAGGAAAATGTGAATCACAGAGAAACATAATACCAGGGAAGAAATAGTTGGTATTTGTGGTTTCACGTTCTAGGGAACTGCAACTTTTCATGGTGCCATCTATTGTCAGTATATAGAACGATAAACTAAAACTTTGAAAAGTTTATTAAAAAATCAAATAAAAAAATTAAAACACTTTACTTTTAATTACAAATGATTAAATCACACCTTTTTGACAGTAGTATTAATCACTGGTATTTGTGATTTTTTTATATTACGTAGAAAATAACAGTTCGTCAAATATTCGTCACCCCTAAACAAGTAATCACAGGGAAGCTTAGTTAATTGAGATTGGAGCAGAAAATGATCGGATTTGTGATTCTCTGGAAAGGGGATTCTGAATAGTGAACTGTGTTGATGTTGGCTTCCGCACTTGATGAGAATATTTGTAGTTAATTTAATTGATCGGAAAAATTTCTTTAAAATACACAAACTTTAAAAAATACAAATTTTTGAAAAGAGTGTATTAAAAACAAATGACATTTTTAAATTTTTTTTCAAAACATTTTACGTACATTTAAGGTGGTCGTCTAAAGCTTATAATTCACCAAAATCATATCAGTACCGCTATTTAGTATTGTTGAAGTCTAGAATTTTCTTTTCTGTTTCGTTTACTTACATTTAAAACCTTGACTTTATCTGCTAGGATGTTGGACTTCCGCTTTGAAGATTCCATCGACTTAGGATCACACCGGAATTACGTAGTACCAGCACTTAAATGTAAACAAACAAAGAAGAAAACTCCATTCACAGGGAAGTTAGTTAACTGCGATCGGAATTTTTAAAAAAAGTTTTCGCTACAGGCGCCATCTATTGACAGTATATAGAACTAAAAACACCAAACTTTTGCAGAAGATGTAATAAAAACAAATGACAATTTTTTATTTAAATTTTTTTCAAAACACTTTACATACATTTAATAAGACTTTGAGAATTAAAAGTGTGATTGAAATCACAGTTATTTAGAACAGATATTTAAAAATAACAATAGCAAAAATATTTATTATTAAAAATATCGTGGATTATGCATCCCTACCTGTGACGCTGTGAGTCACCATTCTTGTGTTATGCGTTTTCAAAAGATTACAGCTCTTATCGATTACAGCTCTTGTATAACGATAGAAATTAGCAATAATTCTTTGAAACAAATATTCACAGGGAAGCCTAGTTAATTGTGATCGGAACGGAAAATGATTGTATTTATGATTCACTGCAAAGGGGATTCTGAATAGTGAACTGTGTTGATGTTGGCCTCAGAGGAAGAATACTTAGAGAGCGCCTTCCCATTGAAATCGCTTGAATAAAATAGCACCAAGATAAGTCACGTGACACTAGCAATTTGGCGATAAAAGGTTGCAAATGAGTGTTATACCTACGACTATATCGCCGTTTTTGGCAGAAAATTCTGTAGTTTTATACGATTAAGCAAGTCGTGAGCATTATACAAATATTCCAGGCAGTTTCGAAATGGGACGGATGGATTCATTCGATTTTTACCGAGAATTTCGTTATTCTTTTCCCCACAAATTAAAAAATAAAATAATGAAATCCATCAATAATAAATTAAATAATTATTTAATATTTTTTAGTTTAGATACTGTAGATTTTTAAAGCAATAATTTTTTTTTTGTTACAATTTCGATCTAATTTCTTTCCATTATTCTACACAGTTTCATTTATATTTTTTATAGTATTTAATGTTCATTTATTTTACATAAAATCAGATTTCTGTGCTTGACTTCAAGGTCCACTTAATTTGATAAGTTTTTAATCTAGTTTAGCATGTACCTGATTATATTAATCTTACAAGCATTTCTACGTTCTGTATGGACAAAAAATTATTTATACATAATTTCGATGTCAATGCAATATTTTTATGTTTTCGCCCTCCCCTGGGAATTTCAAAATAAAATTGAACACATGCCAAAGAGAAATTTTACGCCAAAAAGTAAAAGGAATTTCATGTCTAAAATTTTCATAAAACAAGCATTATTTGGGAGACTGGCATGATCTCTTACTTTAGTATAAAATTTGTCATTTTTTTAAAGAATTTAAAATAGTTAAACATTAAGAGGGAAAGTAACTGTATTTTTAATTTTTATAATGAAAGTATGATTAATAGCTAAATCATCCTTCCTGTTCCTCCACACCTTTTCATTATCTAACTAAATCAAGAATTCAGCCAAACTCATTTTGATTTATATGTGTACTAAAAATCCAAGATTCCTTTAATATTTAATTCATTTTGATATGTACATGTGCGAAAAAAATATTTCTGTAACATCTTACTCATAATCTATTTCTCAAATTATTTTATTTACTTAATCTTATCGTAAATTTTCCATTTTTTGTTCCTTTTTTTTTCTTTTCTTGTTAGCCTTGTAGTAAAATTTTTAACCTCAAAGGAAGCATACTAAAATTATATTTTCTATGAGATTTTATTTATTTTTTAAATTAAATATTGTCCCATTTTCTATTCTTATTGTTTCGTTTAAGTGGTAATGTAACTGTTTTGACTTTGCCTATTCATTTCTTTTACTGTTTTTTTAGGATCAGTTTCTCTTTCCTTCATTTTTCTATTTAGTTTCAGTAAAAGTGTTTTACTTATAATTGCAATGATACTCTTATCACAACAAAATATTCTTAAATTGTTTTCTTTGGGTAGGGATAAGATCTCATACACCTTGAAAATAGCTAGCTATAGCGATGCTACACACGATAACACCTGCTGCATTCGTGTTTACCAATTTTTGCCTGACGACAGGTCATGTTATGTTGATTCAACCTGTAACAATTGTTGTGAGTTTCTTGCATTTGATGGTATTTATTTGCAAAGTGTTCAGTACTCCTAATTTAAAACGCAGATTTAATTAAAAGTATTCACTAAGAACACTTTGCAGATGAAATAAATATTTATTAGATGCTTGAATATATGTATATGAAGTTAAAAGAATAGACAGTTGGCACACAGCCGGCACATAGCACAAAAGAAGTCACAAAGATCAGATAACAACAACAGACGCATTGCCAAAGCACAATATACAAAAAGGGAAAAACGATTACGATTAAGGTTTTGATTATATTTCCAACACTTCCCCTAAATCAAAACATTACATACATTCTTAACATATTCATATCAATCACTTAGAAATAATACAAATAGCAGTAACTAGAAACAATTATGAATACAAAACACATTAATAAAAATAAGAATATTTACTCACAGTAATTATTTTAACACTAAAACAATGATATCACTACAAAAGAAAACAGAATGTACTAAGATTGAGCTTATCATTGAAATCATTATCTCAGTATGTTTATACACCAAGTACAGGGAACAGTAATAAAAAGGATAATATTAATAACAACATAAATACACACTTAACCAAAATTATGCATTCCAATTAATTTTCTAAGCTTTAAAAATCTGTCTTTCACTAAAGGCTTAGTAAAAATATCAGCAGCTTGCATCTCACTGCTGCAATAAACAACATCAAGTTGTTTTGTTTGATATTGTTCACGAATAAACTTGTACCTGATGTCTATATGTTTAGTTCTGCTATGGAACTCTGGGTTTTTTACTAATCTGATGGCACTTCGATTATCCATTTGCAAGACTGGTATCGTGGATACACACCTCAATTCTGATAAAAGATTGCCTAACCAGATAGCCTCTTTTGCAGCTTGACTAGCTGCAATAAACTCAGCCTCGGTAGTCGAAAGACCAATGCAACTTTGTCGTTGGCTCCTCCATGAAACAGCACCACCATAAGACATGAATATCATCCCTGAAGTGGATCTCCTTGAGAGTGGATCACCAGCATAATCAGAGTCGGTAAAGCACTGGAGAGTATTATCTTCATTACATTGGAACAGAATCCCACATTTTTCTGTTCCTTTCAGGTAACGCATGATTCTTTTGATCATGCTCCAGTGCACTTGTTGTGGCTTGTCTAACACTTGAGATAACACACCAACTGCATACGTAATGTCAGGCCTTGAGACAATAACTAAGAACATCAAGCTCCCAATGGCTTCTAGATAAGGCACAGTAGCTGGAAGAAATTCTGAATGATCAGTGGTAATAATACCCTTCTCCACAGGAGTACTTACTGAATCGCACTCAGACATTTCGAAATGTTTCAATATCTTTCTACAGTAGCCCTCCTGGTGAACAAATATGCCTCCATCCTCAAGACATTCAATTTGCATACCTAGAAAGTAGGGATGACGAATATTTGACGAACTGTTATTTTCTACGCAATATTAAAAAATCACAAATACCAATGATTAATACTACTGTCAAAAAGGTGTGATACAGTCATTTGTATAAAATGCACGCAAAGAACTTTTTTTATTTTAATTTCTTTTCTTAATTTAATTTTGCGAGATTTTTTTTAGTTCTATATACTGTCAATAGATGGCGCCATCAAAAGCATGAACTACTCTCCCCACGCAGGGGGTCATCACAACAACCCACCCCGGAGAAACAGAGTCTTCACCGGTGACCTTCCAGATAAGCAGGTCACGCTTCACCGTGCAGATAACCATACTCCAACTCGTCTGGTATTATATCACATTTCGCACTCCCCCCATCGCGGTTTAAGATGTCTTTCTGTGAATCATCCCTCCTGTTGTGATATGCGTTCTCGAATGATAACGTTGCTTTTGTAATTCAAAGCTTCGTCGGGAACTCAAAGGAGCAAGTATTCCTTTTTCTCTTTGATTGACAGAATCACGGTAAATGTATAGAAAAAGAATAGTCGCGGTAAAGATCCCATACTGTGATCGCAACGAAAACTGTGACATCGTAGGATGGCTTTTGATGTTGATTAATATTGATTGTGATTGTGACCCGTGAACTCAAGTTCCAACATCTCTTTCTACAAGAATTTTTGCTGGTGCCATCTGTTGACAATACAAAGAACTAAACATTAAAACTTATTAGAAAGTATTAAACAATAAATAGAAGGTAGAAAGTAATAACAGTTTTTTATTTGAATTTTTTAGAACACTTTACTTATACTTAAAAAGACTTTTTGAAAATTAAAAGTGTGATTGAAATAACAGTTATTTGGAAGAGATATTTAAAAATAGCAATAGCAAAACTATTTGTTACTCAAAAAATCGTGGATTATACATCCCTACTAGAAAGTAGTTGGCCACACCAATCACCACACTGAACTCATTTTTAGTTTCTCTAGAAACTGTTTTACAGCCTGCTCATCTACAGATGCAATGATTCCATCATCAACATACACAATGAGATAAATGGATTTTTCATTATTTAAAAACAAGCAGGAATCTGAGTTGGATTGCCTCAAACCACATTTCATAGCAAAACTTTTGAAGCGTTCATTCCACACTCTCGGGGCTTGTCTGAGTCCATAAATGCTTTTCAGCAATTTGCAGACTTGTCCAGTCCCATCTTCAAAACCCTGAGGCTGATGCATATAAATATCCTCCTGGAGATCTCCATAGAGAAATGCAGTTTTGACATCAAACTGAACTAGTTTCAGTTTTTTATATGCAGCAACACTGAGTACTGTTCTGATGGTATCCCATTGCACAACAGGGCTGAAGGTTTCATTAAAATCCACTCCAACTTTTTGACTGTAGCCTTTGGCAACAAGGCGTGCTTTAAAGCGCTGAACAGTTCTATCAGCATTCTTCTTAATTTTGTAAACCCACCGACTTCCAATTGCTTTTCGATCTTGTGGTAGATTCACAAGCTCCCAGGTATTGTTGGCCTCCAAGGAATTCATCTCTTCTTTCATAGCAGCAAGCCATTCACTGCTTTCTTCAGAAGCAATAACCTCTTTGTATGCATCAGGTTCTGCATGTTCAGCCACCAGAACACAATTGTCATACCTTGCTGGCTTCTTTAGCATCGACCTGTACCGCAAGTTTCTTTCTTGCTCATCAGAGGATTCCTTAGAATCTATAGCATCACAAGAAGCTTCCCCTATTTCCTGGCATACATTTGAATCTGGCACATCAGATGATGTGATCAGTTCTATCTCTGACCCATGGTCAACTGAGGGTTCATTGACCACACTGCAAGATTTACCATTCTGAGCTATCACAGAGTAAGATGTTTCATTTTCGAAAATAACATCTCTACTCAGAATGATCTTGTTGTGCTCCTTCAACCAGACTCTATAGCCATCCTTTGCACCGCAGTAGCCAACAAAAACCCTGCAACACTCTTTAGATCCAATTTTTGTCTACGCTGTTTAGGAACATGGACAAAGAACTTGGTTCCAAAAACCTTCAGATAGCGAACATTAAAGGAGCTGGCTGACCATAGTTCAATAGGTGTTTTTCCTTCTCTCTGGTTAGGCCAGTTCTGTTTGAAACATAAACTGCAGTATTCACTGCCTCTGCCCACAATTTTAGAGGAAGACCCTTGTGATCTAGCCGCTTCCACGATAGTTTTGTTCTCCCTCTCTGCAGCTCCATTTTGTTCAGGAGTGTAAGGCATAGAGTGCCTTATATTTATTCCACAGGATTGTAGCATTCCACACACCTGCGAATTCTTAAACTCACCTCCCCATCACTAAGGAACTCTTTAATTGTGTGACCTGCTGTTTTTGCTTCACTTAAGAAGACCTTGAGGCAATTTGACACTTCAGACTTGGACTCCATAAAGAAGACTCTGCGAAATCTCGAGAAATCGTCTTTGAAACACACAAAGTACCGAGATCCACCTATTGATCTCTCCTGCATAGGACCACAAACATCTGCATGTATAAGAGATCCAGTCACTATTGGAAGACTAGGTCTTTCATGAAATCTCCCACGCTGCTGTTTCCCATACAGGCAGCCCTCACAAGACACTTTGCTTTCACAGACCTCAATTTCCCTTTGACCAAGGAACTCTTTAACATAGGTTTTGTTCTGGTGACATAATCTTTCATGCCACAGTTTAAGGGATTGATCAGCAGAAGTAACACATACTTCGGCAGGCACTTCGGGACATACGACACGCATTTTCAAAGCATAGAGGCCATTTATTGTCCTAATGCCTCTTAAGCGTACATGCCCATCCCTTGTGAAGGAACATTCATTTCCTTCAGCTCGAAAAACAAAACCTTTTGCAAGTGTCTGACTAACAGAAAATAAATTTCTGCTTACATCAGGCACATACCATATTTCTGAGAGATGGTTGCTGACCCATTTGCCGTTGACTTTCATGTCAACGTTTACGGTCCCTTGACCATACGCCATAATTGCATTGTTTTTCCCCACATACACTGGTTTCGGTGAGGGAAATTCTTTGAAGTCCAGGAAATACTTCCGGTAGCTTGTCGTATGGGCAG
Source organism: Araneus ventricosus (assembly GCA_013235015.1). Taxonomy (NCBI): domain Eukaryota; kingdom Metazoa; phylum Arthropoda; class Arachnida; order Araneae; family Araneidae; genus Araneus; species Araneus ventricosus. The sequence continues at coordinate 2,075 of BGPR01048051.1, read as the reverse complement.
ATGCCCCACTGTCTGCTATTCATTGTTCTTTTTCTGTCACACCTTCCACAATGCAGACGGAAGCATCACCAGAAGTCTTCTGTTTCCGTCCTTCTTCCAGCAGTCTTTTGCAATGTAGCCTGGTTTTCTACACACATAGCATTTTCTTTCCACCTTTTTTGCAGCCTTTTTCTTTGTAGCTTCAACAGCACTAATGCTGTGCTGTCAGGCTTGGATGGTAAACGCATTTCTATCAGGCGTAGTCTTTCCGTCAGCTTATTGACTGACCGCTCCTCGATAGAGATTGACTCCCAGACGCTCTTGAACTCAAAGAATTCCGATGGCAGTGTCGACATAATTCTGCTCATCAGCAAGAGTTCCGGAAGTGTTGTCTTGGCCACTCTTTTCAACTCATCATTTAGTTCGCCAAAATTCTTTTGTAGCTTAGCGATGTGAGTGATAACGTCATCATCGCCATCTTTTTCACTCCGGAAAAACTGCTCCATGAGCCGATCTAGACGTTGCCCAGAACTCTGCTCATACACAGACAGCAGCTTCTCTCAAATACTTTTGGCACTGTTACCCAGATAGCAATTTTAGTTTGCAGCAAATTTGCAAGCTTTCTGCAAATGTCACGACAAGTGTGCAAGTGTGAAGCAAGCTTGCAGCAAGTTAACGCAAGCCTCGAAGTCATCATAGGACGAACTTGCAGCAAGTTTGCCGCAAGCTTGCATTGCAAATTATAGCAAAAACAGAGTACGAACACAACCCGGGATGCATATTTACAAACCCTACCCTGATAGAACTGAGGCAGGAAATCAGTGAATATCATTGGCTACAAGGAGCAGTGACGTCGTTTTCAGCTCTCGCACGTAGCGTACGGCAATCATAACAAAACAAGAGTCGTCCTATTTTTCTTCTCCGTTTTCCCACAGTTGAGCACAGAAAACATTCTTCCGTGTGTTGTAATATTTTTAAAAATGAAATTATTTTTTAAAATATCATAAAAAATAAAACATCTCACACTGCAAGAAATTATACTAATGAAAAGTACATGCACGAGAGCAAAGAACGACGTCATCGGCTCTCGGCGAAGCGAGCCAATCATATTGTCCGATTTTCCTGCCTCAGTTCTATCAGGGTAGGGTTTGTAAATATGCACCCGGGATAGAACTCGCGACCTCCCTGTTCCGAAGCGGTGACGCTAACCATTGAGCCAGCTGAACTTTGAGAGGAGAAGATAGATTTCGCTAATACATCGTTCGATTCGATTCGTATAAGATTTATTTTAAACTTTTTTTCTTGATTTCATTAATTTTTTGAGTTGAGAATATGATTTGAAGTCAAAGAGAGAGCGATTTTCGCTAATAACTACGTTTTGCTAGCAGAATAAATTATGAAATTAGAGTTCAAAAGTAATTACTTTAAAATGGGACAAAATGTCTAACTTATTATTTTTCAACAAACATTGACTGTTTTTTCGGTTTAATTTTGTTTATAAACGCTAAAATTTCAACAATAAGAAAAAGGTGATATATTTTTCTTTAAAGTGCGAGTGATATATTTAGTAAAAAGATGGGAAAATGTTTCAAAAATTTTTTTATCAAAAAGTTATTTTTTTTACTAATTATCATTGATTTATTGAATTAATAAAAAGAAGGACGGTCTAGGAGATGCTATTAAAAATCGAATGTTTTTTAAAACAGAGACAAAGATAATTATCTCTTTGTGCTGTCTTTGCAGGAAGCTTGTTTTGCAAACTTGCAGCAAATTTGATTTGCAAGGGAGGTGGCGCTATTTTGTCACATCGAACTTGCATCAAATGCGTTGCAAGCGAGGGTGCCGCTAGTTGTCACAGCGAACTTGCTACAAGTTCGTTTCAAGTTTGACGCGTCAAATTTTGCCATGACAAGGGAATATCAAGTCAAAATCAAACTTGCTGCAAACTTACGTGCTATCTGGGTACATGTTGCTGTAAGTTCTACATTGGCATTGTAGTGATGCTATATTTTCAGGGAAGTTTTTGTAAATCACATTATATATTTTTTTAATTACAAAAAGAATTCACTACAAGTCATTGGTATGTCAATTTTTAT
>BGPR01048049.1:0-11646 GCA_013235015.1 Araneus ventricosus | reverse complement strand
GCACTTTTGTTTATGGGATCATAATTTAAATTTTGTTTAATTAATAATTTTTTAGTTTTTGAATTGCATTTTGATATGTCTTGTTTACTTTGTTTTGTATGTTCATATATAACAAGTTATATTTTGATTTATACTACTATATATATATATTCATCATATGTATCACATTTTTATGTCACAATTTAAAGCAATTTTGCATGTGGGCTCTTTCATGAGGGGAGCTGGAGTACCGTATGTGTATGAAGGGAACACAAGCCTCTATTAATTTTGAATGAAGTAGGGGAAACTAGGGATACTTGACACTAGTTTTAATTTTTCTTATATTTCTCGAAAGTTTTGATAGTTAGCATAATAACATAATATGTTTTTAAGAATAACAAATGTACTTATGCTAAATTGATATGTCATTTAATCACATAATAAATATATTTCATGAAATCACCTCGGATCAAGCATCCCTAACCTTAGGGATACTTGATCCTAGTGGTAAGTATACTTGACCATAGTGGTAAGGATACTTGACCCTACATGCAAAGAGTACTTAAATTCTTTTGATAATTTGGATGTACTCTAAATTCAGATAATAGGTTAAATGTAATCAATTGAAAGAGTCTTAATTATCAAAAATTATTAATGAAACTAATATTAAAAATAAAATAATATGGCATTTATAAAACGCAATTGTTATTAGTAAAATTTTAGTTTATAAATTAAATTAGTCTACTCAATAAATTAAACCTAGTTATTAAATTAAATTAGTCTACTCAATAAATTAAACCTAGTTATTAAATTAAATTAGTCTACTCAATAAATTAAATCTAGTTATAAAATTAAATTAAATTAGTTCAAAATTAAGTAAACAGATAAAATATTTAATTATTTAAATGAAAAAAATTACACCAATGGAACTGGTAACGTATCAACATCACTAGCATTGAAGAATTGCCGGTTTGTGGAAAATTAGAATAGAACATAATAGCCCAAAATTCAAAAGAAAGGATTTAAAAAAATGCTGTCCAAGATAAGAAGTTGGAAAAGTTAAATAGACTTACTTGGTTCTCTTAATATAATAATGCAAAAAGAGCAAAAGAAGATAAATATATTCTACGAGAAAATTCAAACCAACAAAGAAACGAACTCAGCCGAAATGGCGAAACGTTAAAAGAAACCAAACGATAAAAAATAGTTCGAGCAAAAGGTTTTTATTAAAATAATAAATGAATAACAATCGTTTTCATCGGAAGCTAAGAAAAATGGAATAAATAAATTTCAATGTTTTAAAAATTCTTACTAAAATAATTATATGCATTATTTGAAATTACCACATCAAAACATTGGCGACAAACTCCGCCCCACTAGAAAATTCATCCTAACCACTCAATGTGCCTCGGTAGACTACGATATCGAAGCTGCAGTAGCATTTAGGGAGGGGAAAGCATCCCTAACTTGACTTTTTCTAAATAATCTAAAAATTAAACCACTCAGAATTAAGATACTACATAACATCATGTAGGGGAAACTAGGGATACTTGACCCTATGTGATTTTCTCAGATCGTGAAATAATTGGTAATTTGTGTGTGCCATTTTTATACGACCTCTGGTCACATGGCCTATTGGTGGGGATTTTCATTCTAATCTGAAAAGCTATCGTAATGGAGTGTAAGTAAATAGTTTTGGGAGGGTCTAAAAGTAAATTTTCACTTTTTCATTCCTCAGTGGATTGGAAGTTCATTATTGAAGATATGATGGATTAAAATATTTCTGAGTTTTAAGCATACTTCTAGCTTTAATTTGATGTATGATGTTATGTGGCATCTTAATTCTAAGTGGCTTCATCTTTAAATTATTTAGAAAAAGTCAAGTTAGGGAAATTTGACCCTAGCCATTTAGGGATACTTGACCCTAACAAAAAGCAACTGCTGCTTCGATGTTGCAGCCGACGGAAGCATATTGTGTAGTTAGAAGTTTATCGCCAATATGGGAACTCAAATATAGGAAATAATTATTTAAAAATGGTTTGTACGTAATTATTTAATGAATAAAATTTTATTGTGAGATTTTCAAAGAATGCAAATAATTATTTTAGTAAACATTTTTAAAAAGAATTGAAATTTGTTTATTGTATTTTTTCCTCGCTTGAGAAAGAATGAGTTTTATTTATTTATTAGTTTTATAAAAATCTTTTGCTCGAACTTTTTGTCATCGTTTGGTTTTAATTAACGTTTCGCCATTTATATTGAGTTCGTATTTCTTTGCTGATTTGAATTTTCTTCTAAAATATATTTTTATCCTTTTGCTTTGATTTTTTTTACATATTTGAAGAACTGAGCCTTCTCAACTTCATGTTTTGTACAACATTTTTTAGAATTTCTTTTTTCATTTTGATGATAATCTGGTTTTTTGTCTAATTTTACAAAACCGGCAATTCTTCAACGCGCTAACGACTTTCTAGGTTTCTAATCCCATGGCTGTAATTTGTATCATTTAATTAAATCAATATTTTAATTTTTTGTTAAATTTTGAACTAATGTAATTTAATAACTAGATTTAATTTAGTGACTAGAATAATTTAATTTATTAACTAAATTTTATTAATAACAGCTGCGTTTTGTGCTTGCCATATTATTTAATTTTAATATTAGTTTAATTAAAATTTCTTCATAATAAAGACGTTTTAAATTCAACAGTTTTAACCTAATATCTCAGTTTCGCGTACATACAAATTATCAAGAGAATTTAAGCACTCTTTGCATGTAGGGTGAAGTATCCCTACCCTTAGGGTCAAGTAGCCCTAACCTTAGGGATACTTGACCCTACGCGATTTTATGAAATATATTTCTTTATGATTAAAGGAAATATAAGTTTATCATAAGTATTTATTTCATTCTTAAAAACAATTCCTTTTATGATGCTAACAACTCAAATATTTGAGAAATATAAGAAAAAGTAAAAGTAGGGTCAAATATCCCTAGTTTCCCCTGTCAAATTACAGCTAGAAGTATGCTTAAAACTCAGAAATATTTTAATTCGTTATATCTTAAATAGTAAACTTTCAATTCTCAACGAATCAAACAGTGAAAATTTACTTTTGGAGCCCCAAAACATATTTACCTACATAGCATTACGAGGGCTTTTCAGATTGGAAAGAAAATCCCCTCCAATAGACCATATGACCAAAGGTCAAATAAAATTGGCGCACACAAATTATCAATTATCTCACAATCTGAGAAAATCAAGTAGGGTCAAGTATCCCTAGGGGTAAAGAATCCCTAGTTTCCCTATTTGTTTTCAACTGAATAAACTCTTTAATGTAGAAGTGAACTTTTTATTTAAGTAAAAAGTTTATCTAGTAATTTTATGCCAAGCACACGTAAGTTATTCAGCATTCAGGTTTTGTAAATTATTGTTAAAAAAAAAGAATAGCAACCAATAACAAAAACTAATATGACAGTTAACATCCTAAATTAGCTGTGAATGATATTATATCATAATCTTAGTACAAGTATCTTTAATAACTAACTAAGAAAGCTATAAAGAATATAATAAATATACTTTTCTTTGCACAAACCTTTGGAGTTTCCTGATCGGCTTATTGGAGGCATTCTGTCGAAACGGAAACTTAAATCTCGTCCATCATAGCTGAAATGTTTTTATATAATTTAATACAATAAAACATCCGAAAAAAAGACAAAAAATATAATTTCACAAGTGTCAATTATATCATAGTATCAAATCATTTCTGTAGTTCAGAAAGAACTCAACATTGGAGGACTTTTTGTTTTGGAATGAGCAGTGATCCGTCTTCATTATAAATACGCCTTGACAGGGCCGGCCCGAACAAAAGCGGGGCCTGGTGCAAAGTTGACTTTCGGCGCCTTGAAACAAATTTCGTGCAACAGTATAATTGTATTTTATTATTTATTACATTGCGTAAATTGGTATAGTAAGGACTTAAAGAAAAATGATGAATAATTAAATTATTTATATAAAATTAACATTTAAATCACACAAAAGATCTTAATAAATCAAATAACAAAATTAATTGCTTCATAAACTTATAAATACAAATTGGAAGGAGACTTACTACAAAAAGGGTAATTTTTGTGTCATTTTCTTACATGTTTTATAGCAAATTCGTTGATAATATCATCATAATTGAATTTTTTGGGTAATTCGGAATTGATAGATAAATTGGCTGAGTAGGCCAGTCTTTCTTGACTAATGCTGGACCTTAAGTAATTTTTTTAATTTTTCAAACTTTTGAAAATTCTTTCTGCAGTCTCGACGGTAATCGGTAACGCCTATATGATTTTCAGAACAATAACAAAATTGGATACAGTTCAAATAAATTATTTTTAATTAAATATTGTAATACTGTGATCCTCTAAGACAAAATTCGATGACAAACTTTGATTTCATTAAATAAAGCAAGCAATCAATTTTCATTTTGCAAAATCAGTCTGCGGCGCGGGACCTTCAAAACGCAAGGCCTTGTGCGCTCACACCGTTTGAGACCCCCTCGGGCCGGTTCTGCGCTTTGAAAAGCATACTGATTGTGAGTTCCATCTCGAAAACTATCTTTTAATTTTGTACAGGAAAAAGTTTACTGGACGCGGAACAAGACATATCAAAATGATTAACAGATTTTGGAATACTTCAATTTTTCAGTAAGTCTGTAGACTCTTTATGGATACTTTTTTTTAACAAAATTATTTTAATATTTCATGACTAAAACTGTGATGATACTATTAATAAAAAAATTGAATCACAAAGGATATATTTTATGGCAAAAAGCTGAACTATTGATTCTACAAATTTAAAACCTCGATTTGACCTTTTATCTACTATTCACGTAATTTTTATAATTAAAAGTGTGTTTTAATTTCACGCAAAAGTTTAATGAATAAGAGAAATTCTAATAATTGCTAATCAATGTAAAGAAATTTTTGACTGTGAGTTTCTGGTCACCGCAAAACGACTGACTTAAAGACATCTCTGTCGTTTACCTTTCTGACTCAATATTGTTGGAATAACTTCCCGTGAAGTGGGAATAGGGTCCATTATTGATGACTGCTACTTGACCACCGCTGTTCGTAATTTTTGCAGAATGAATGGCAGCCTGACAGACGGATGAATTTTGACGGTAGATGGAAGTTCCCCACACATTGAAATCTTGATCAACACATTCAGGAGGGCAAATTATTCTGCAAACAAATTTAAACTGTTATACACAACCAAATAAAATTAAAGGATTATCATATTTCATATTGTTATGTTTTATGTTTATTCTTACGTATTATGTTATTGTTTACACCAGTTATTGTTTGATGGTTGAAAAGAGACAATTATGGAGTTTCTTTGGAATTTTCCATGTGACGTCAAAGTCGCCAAATTTTCCCCCAAGGTCGGGGTATTGGCTAAGTTACCCCCCGGCCTATATTAAGAACCCCTGTAAATGTTTCTTTTCAAGCATAAAGCTTACATAGCAGGGAAACGGCATTACGGTTTCGTAACAATATACGTAAATTTACTATCAACGAATTGATAAAAATTTTTTTCTAAAATACTAAATTTCATGAAAGTTTTTAAATATTAAGTGGCTCATTTTATATGGTAAAAATAATATGGTTTAGTTTAGTTACATTTGTATTTCATGTTGAAATAACACTAGGCCTATTTCGGGTCGGACTTCGTAATTTTTTACCGTGGTCAGATGGAGAGATAAAAAGTGATATGAGGGATTTGACATTAAGCTTGTGAATCAGTAGTTGCTTAAAATCAGTATCATGCTTCATTCTTTGAAAATAGAATGGGCAAAAAATATAAGTTTCCGCACTGTTATAAAAGTGAATCTCTGTAATTCGTCGCTTAGCAAGCAACGCCACCTATATCAATTTTTTGAAATTTCAAAGAGGAAGAAAATACTCAATTTTCTACAACCAATAACGAATATTTCTTAATTTTTGTTCACATCTGGTAGGAACAAGCAGTCTCATATTTAAATCAGATGTTAAATAAATTCAGAAATATTCTTTATCGGTTTCGAAAAATTGAGTATTTTCTTCCTCTTTGAAATTTTTTTAAAAAAAATGAGATAGATGGTGTTGCTTGTTAAGCGACGAATTTTCAAAATAATTTGCCCTTTTGGAAAATATTTTATAGCAAGATGGAACTAACGACTAACGGGATATTTAGGTTCAAATTCATCCAGTTTTTTATATTTATTACACCAATTAATAAACTCAGATACAATCAAGAAACGGAACACCAGGATAGTTTCGTATTTCTGTAACAACAATATCAGTAACAAATTAGTTGCGCAATTCCTACAACCATGAAAATTCTCCAGTTTTAAGATCCACTCTGAGTGATTTGTTAGAAAAAGAACGAACTACAAATTTCATTGGCACTGCGCTTTCTCTCATCAAACTATCAAATGATTGGAAATAATGAGATAGAGAAATATAAATAGTTTTGCATAAAAAATAAACATGCATAAACTTAAAAATAAGAAAGAACTAATAGAATTAGAATGAAATAAAAATACATTTGAGTGTTATTTTTTGGATAAAAAATTAGCTCGATATACATTATTCTCGATTTTATAGGCAACAAATTATCTAAATTATTCTTACCTCACTGACACACCTTCATTGTTAACAATTTCCGAGCCCTTTGTATTACAATCCGGAACGATTGTCGACACTAAAATAGTAACATTTTAAAAATATTCTATTTGTAATTGGAAGGAACTTTCATCATTATACATAAATAACGTACCAGGTAAAAAGTTTTTCAAATAAAAAATATTCTTGATTACAAATTCCTATCTTATGCCGATTTATCATACTTCTTTCTAAGAGTAATTTTATATTTGAAATGAATTTACAAATAATATTTAAATTCTGGACATGTTAGATTATTCAACTCAATTTTTCTTACATAATCTTTACTATCATTGCTTCATCATCATGTTATATTGTGTACAAATGGTGTTAACATTTCTTTGGAAACTCCTAAAGGTTATGATCTGTACTTTTTTAATGCTGGACTAATTACTTTTAAGCTGTTTTATTTATGGACAATATTATATAAAACATTTGAATTCACAACTGACAATGACAGGGCAAGCAATGCAAGATGTCGGAAACGCGAAAAATTCCGACACTCTTTATTTCCTTAACGAATTTTATTTTATTAATTTAAAAACATTAAAACTTCACTTACCTTTAATACAAGATGGCAAATTGTCCGACCACGTTCCGTCGTACAAGCAGAGTATGGTATCTGTTCCAAGTTGTTCATAGCCAGGCTGGCATTTGTACTCGATGCGAGAATCCTGGATGAAATGGCCACCCAGCCTCACTGCGTCTGGAGGTATGAGACGATCAGCAAACTGAACGTTTCCTGGATCCGGACACGAAGCCAGCTTATCTGGAAAATCAAAAATATACAGAGATATTATTATTATTATATCGAAACAATTCTAAGCGGAACTTAAAAGTTATAAGGATCAGGTAATTGTGTTCGGTGTTTTATCGGAATCGTGCAGGAGGAATGAGGCGTTTTATCGAAACCAAGTAGTGAGAAATGTTAAAATAATTCAGAGAAGGTCATGTATTAGTGTTGTACTGAAACGGGCTTATTTGATGTCAAGTCGTGTAAGAACGAAAATATTGTTCTATGGCAAATATACCAATGCATGGAAAAACAGAAATTCATTGAAAAGTTTTTGATGATTAAGCCTCGATTGACAAAGCCTTGAAATTTTATACATCAAAATTCAATTAACCGAAATTATTATTAGAGAAAATTCAAACTTTAGCACGAAAAACTAAATCCTACAAAATATAAAAATGTATATTATTCCATGTTGCTAGCTGGTTGGCTGTATATGAAATTAGTTTCAAGGTTTAGCCAGACATTTTTCCGTTGTTACCAAAGTACAGCATAAGAGAACAAAATTATGGACAGGTAAGGGAGAAAGCGACTAAACCTAAATTGATTCAAATTTGCCTTCATTTTATTTTTCAGAAAATCTAATGTCTCTTCACACTCTCTTCTATTGATGCCTTCTCTTCTCAAAAGCGTTCTCATTAGAATTATAATGAAGGTTTAGAAATTGGAATGTCATTTCAGATATCTTTTCGGTAACTACGTTTTATAAAATTGAGCCATCCATCGCCTTTGCATTGTACAGTAAAAATAGTATAGTAACGTAGTTGAAATATCTCATTGTTTCTAAACCACTATAGATGAAATAAAAATAATAGCATATCGGGTCTATATTTAAACCAAAAAAAATGGCGCATTCCATACATTCAAATTAAAAGTTTTACTATAGTTTAGCTGTCGAATGTGTAACATCTGCTGAAAGGGACAATAATTATTGTGAAATGTCTGTGAATTCGTATGCGTTACAAAAGATTTATCAGCATATTTTGTTCAAATTTATGCAAAAAAGATATAATCTAAATCCGATATTCATAAGCAATCAGTGGCGAATCCAGAATTCGGGTCGGGGGGGGGGGACGGGCTGAGGACCTAAAAATTTTGTATCGTAGTGACGAATGTCAAACCTCATGGCTTATGTAAACAAAATCACTTTAACTTTACAGACTTTCCTCACCTGACAATAAGAATCATAAAGAACATTACAATACTTTCGATAATTTAATAAAAAAAAATTATAATGAAATAACTAGACAAAAAATGTTTTCGAACGCGTCAACGCTACAAGTACAAGTGGAATGACTAGAAAAGTATGAAAATTTTCGAACCTGTCAAGAGAAAGCAATGTTGTCACGATTTTATTATTTTTTAAAAATGAAAATTAAGAACAAACAGTTGTAGTGATTTTAAATAAAATCAAGAATTTTGGTCGCCCCCTCCGGGGGGGGGGGGCTGCAGCCCGATAGCCCCCCCTGAATTCGCCACTGACATTGTACAATTTTAGAAGGATACGCTAATTCATTAAATCAAATCATATAGGATAAAGCACTTATTTAATTCTTTAATTTCGTCTTTCCAAAATCATGTATTATGTTATTACCGATAAAATATATTTTATTAATTATCACATTACTGCATTACCGCCATTAGCTATCAGACCTACGGCTAAGCGATTGGAAGATCATGAATTCGCGTCTCGATCTAATCAGACACTGTTGAGTTTACACTCTAAGCTCGGTCCTACAATTAGGGTTGTCATATTTGCCAAGCATTGATACAGGACGTTTAAGTTCTAAATAACTAAAATATGAAAAATTGGATAGGTAATGGTTTATTTTACTCTGATAAAAAACCAATAGAGTCTAAGCAATCTAATAAAAGAACACGTAGAATAATAATGATAAAAAAAATGCCAGGCTAATCCTTTTTAGCCCATTCATATTTTAAAGTTGTTTTTACTTTCTTAATTATATAATTTTCTTCTTTCGCATAATTATAAAATTGGGCGCAAATCATTTTAAAATTATAATGACAAATCAAAATTGCTTCATTTGTATCCACTGGCAGCCTGTTTCTTTCGTCTGACCATTTGAGTTGACATTAGGGAAAGTATTCTCTCCACCTATGAATTGTGGGCTCGAATGGCAAATACTCATTCGTATAACGTTATTGCATCTGATCAATATAAGGAAGAAAACCTACCTATAGCTAATTTCTAAACCGTTAGAGATAGGTTAGGATTACAACTGGAAAAATACTTCAAATGACATAAAAAAATTATAATTTATGCTTTTTGAGTTTTGAAGCCTACATTTTTATGCAGTTCATATTTAATAGAATAATCTTCACGCTAACATTTTAAACAAAAAAGTTCCACTCTTCTGCGATTAAAACTGACCGAGTTACGAAGCTTTGAATATCGCTGTTTCGGACGGTTTTAAACTATTTCAATGGCCGCCTCGAGGGAGATCCTCCAATCAATGCGCAGAGCTCTCTCGATGCAGCCACTGATTGATTTAAAATTATGTCATCTTGTACAGCTCTCAGACAGAACAATACTGGGTAGACAATAATATTTCGTGTGTTTAGATAGCTGCGTAATTACGATATATTTAACATAACATCCTACAAGTACCTTCAAATTACTTGAATGTAAAGGCTTGAGAAGTAATTTCTCAGTTTCATCATCTGATAATCATTTTACATTATGATGTCATTACCAAATAACCTTTCTAATAATCTATCTATTGTTATTGAACTAAAAATGTAGTCAGTAGTAGGTATTCCAGCCTCCTAAAAAGGTTTTTATTTTATCATTTAATGCGGCTGAATTTTCCTTCGTAAACTAAACTTGAATTAATCCAAAAGAGAAAAATAGTTTATATAACGTTGTTTACAGTCTAACGTTTTACAAGGCTAAAGAAATAACCACCGTGACGTTTGTGAAACGTGCTGACCTTGAGCTTTTGTAACGCATGAGATTTTTCTTTCAAATAACAGATTTAAGCCGAATATTGACAAAAGGCATGTTCGTTAAAAATTATTTGTGCTTAACAGCACTAGATAATGCTTTGGCCGGAAATTAGTTGGAGTTGTGATTTCAAGCTACAAAATTTAAGTTGAGCTTTAAAATGAAGATGCAGCTGATTTCAAACTAAAGGGAAATTATTAATCCTAATCGTATTAACCGAATTATCAATACTGAACATTTACCATACAGAAAAACATTCAAAATGTTTTCTAATAATAAGAATGATACACAGTTTTCGAGAAGAAACTTATAACATCTATTCAATTTAATATTTAAAAAATGCTGTTATGAAGAAGCTCACCGCACAGAGGAAGTTCCCCACTCCAATTCCCGTCCTCCATGCAAGTCAGAGTTTGGCTTCCAATAAGTCGGTGGTGCATATTACATGTAATGCTTGCTGTCACTCCAACCACTAATTCGTTTGTAGAAAATGTTAGTCTTCCATTTGCAGGAGCGCTCAGTAAAGGGCATTTTCGAACTAGATAAAAATAAATTAAGAATACTTAATTCATGTGACAAAAATATCTGTATGCATTTCAAAATAAACTGTAATGCACATTACATAGGAATACATTTCAAATACTACTAATTATAACTATTTCAACGGCTAAACAACAGTGTCCTTTTTTCAATTTTGCACAGAAAATTTATCCTCACATTCATATTTAAAATGAATTCGTAATCTGAAATACTCAGTTCACTATTTTAGATTTACTAAAGTATATTTTTAACCAAATATACAATTTTCCCGAGATTGTTTATTAACAGCATTTCTCGATTCCCATTTAAAGTCTGTTTCAATATTTTAGTAAATATAATGAAATCGAATTTCCTTAAGTCGAAATAGACAAATTTTGTATAAATCTGAAAAATTCAGTTGAATTTCAAAAAATATGGAACAGAGTCCTTATCTTCACTCCATTGGAAACACGTAACAAGGATACTGTGGCAGCTCTAGCATGAAAAGTTGAAGAATTGGCGAGACCTCAAAAGACGACAGAATCCCTGCCATACGATCATGAAGCATGCTAAGGGGTCTAACAACGGAACCCAACCCAACCGGAGGTACCAGAATAGACCCCTACAGGTGTCTTGATTTCCTAAACGGCATTTAGATCTCTCGCCAAAACTAATTAGTGGCGCATCTTCACCATCAAGCAAG
>BGPR01048048.1:0-11646 GCA_013235015.1 Araneus ventricosus | reverse complement strand
TCCTACCTCTTTGAAATTTCAAAAAATTGAGATAGGTGGTGTTGCTTGTTAAGAGACTAAATACTACTGCATAAAATATACAGGTTCCCGATCTTATAAATCATATTTAGTAAAATATTCTTGAAACAGAAAAATTTCATTATTTTTGTTCTAGAACGACTACAGTTGTTTATGATGCACATATTGCTATTTTTGCCACATTTTTGCTATTTTATTGCTAGTACTCCTTCCCCTATGCTAGCTGCAACTATCTTTGCATGTTTTTAAGATTTTGCTGTACTTTATTGTGTTACCTTCTAGCTCCCTCTCTTATTTTTTTATCTTCTTTATGATGATAATTATTCCATTTTTTAAAATGTTGTTTTGTCATTGATCCCAAGCTTTGAATAGGAGAGTGAAAATTAATTGTTGATTAAAGTACTTTTGTTGCTAAGATTTCTTAATTTTAGCTTACATTTTATGAAACACCGAATTTTGCAATAGAAACTGCTATTTCCATTTTGTGGAACACATCTGGCCCGTACCAGCTGTTGGCTGTATGCTGAGGTTCAGGATTTGATACACATCCTACCTTCAGTTTCTCACCGATACGACTGTTACTGCAATTTGTTTTAACATAAATTAGAGCTATACTTCTTATATTGATTATGCTGGCGTTCTTTGGAACTTTTATTGGCCGAAATTTGTTAGTCCAATTATCAATAATTTTTATTCAAGAGATGTGGACCTTAAAAAAATTTCTTCGCTCCGATCGAATTGAAAGTTGGAGGTTTTCTTGGTTTTCCTATACACAGAACAACATTGTTCTGTAGAACAACAAAATATACCACACGTGTCCTTTTATCCTAAGCCTTTGACTCATTTACTTAGCTAGATATACTAAGCCAAATTCGATTAAAACCATCCCCATCATGCAGATATTGTAATTCTATGGAAAAATTCAAATTTTTACTGAAAAGTGATTCTGTTCATTTTTTATCGATCCTGTAATTAATATACAAATAATGAAAGAGTGACGAAACTCCAAAAATTTAACGGAAATAATTGCTTTTGTTTAGATCCAAAGAATTATCCACATACACGTATCGAAACATCATTTGCTACGTAAAGAAATAAATCCAAGTAAGAAGCAAGTGCAACATATCAGGTAAATTAAAATATTTGAATATATTTCGGATTTTGTTAAAATGATTTTGAACTTAAAGTTCGTGCCTTACGTAACATAGGAAATGGGAAAAAATCGTGAAAATCGATTTTTTGAAAAATGTGAATATGTCGATATACATGATTATTCATTTTCTTTCTATTCTAAAATCCATCTGATCGTTCACGTTTCCATCTTTCAATATATATATTGTCATTTTATTTAACTAAGAACTCATTTAAAAGTTTTAATTCATACACATATAATTTCTCAGTCTTCTTTATTTCTTTTAAATTTAGCATTAATTACACCTAAATACTTTCAATAAAATAAAGAAGAAAAAGAACCAAATAGAATTTAATAATTATATACCTTAAATATAAGCGACTTATATGAAAGTAACTGTCAATGTAACATTAATTATTTGTAAAAATTTAATCAGGCATGCAGTTTAAGAAAAAGATAGAAAGAATTACATAAAAAAATCACCTATTACAATCAGTTAACATGTCGCACAGGAAATGAGATCAGGATATTTACCCAACAGATCATTAGCGCAACTAGTAATTTACTCGACAGCATGTTCATGTAACTTTACTGGTAGATTTAATTAATTCCTCAAATGTTTACAATTTTTCTTATTGAGACAGAAAAAACAACGAACTAATTAGTCTTATATGTATTAAGTTAATTTACTAAATAATATCTTGTCATTTTCTTCATTAATATTTTGTGTAACAAATTTACATACCATAAAAATATATATAAAGAATTCCTCTTCAATATATTTAATTTATTAAAAAATATATGAACTTTAATATGTTATGTTTCTATAAAATACTTAATACTGGGATTATTGTAAAACCTACAGATACGTATTTGGCGACAGAATTCTTCTAGATTTAATTAAATACTGAGAAGAATTAAAATAGAGGTAAAGGCGTTACCTTTCTTATCCATTGATGACACAATGTAAGTGATACGCTTAGTTTCAATTTATATTAGTTGAATGCTTCATTCCATCACCATTTTGTTTTCAAGCTGATTCACGGATGTATTTGAATTTGGAAATGAGACTATCTCCGCTTAAATAATTAATTTGAATATTAACTTTAGATATGTTATGCATAGCACCACAGTCATAGCTTTTCATCCCATATATGTTTCTGTATTGGATAACATTTTTTAAATTAGAAAGTGGCTGGTCATTTAACGAAGCAATCTTTGGCCTCAATAAGCAGACTTTAATTTCTCCCTTGTAAATTAAGAGAATCAACCCTTTTATCGTCATTAAACTAGGAAATACTCCTTCCTCTCAAAATGTCAAAGTAAAACCTAATTTGCGGTTTTATTTTTATTTATAACACGTACAATAGAGTATGCAGGGTCTACACAAATGAAGTGATTCATTTTAAAAATTAATTTTTTAAAAACTTAAACTGTTGGAACTACGATTTTTTAAAAATGAGAGCGGATCTCAATAAAGTTTTTTTAGATAGGTAACATGCCATTTCGGTGGTCTAGGGTGTCGTAAATTACTGGAAATCAAAAATTGGTTTAGAGCCATTATCTGAGAAAATATTAAAACTGGAAGAAAAATAAAAGGATGCATTTGTAGGGAATTTCACGCTCTTTAATTTGTTAATTCACATGTATTGTGAAAACTGAAGAGTTTTCGTGATATTCAAGAAACACTAAAAAAAGAAAGCAGAAAACACGCATCGGCTTCTGCTGATCGGTAGCCATTGCGTACGGAATTTTCCTGCTGTAACAAATTTAGAGCGGCGTAACGTCGCGTTACCTGTCTGAAAAAAAACTTTTTGAGATGCGCTCTTATTTTTTAAAAACCGTAGTTCCAACATTTTTAGTTTTTTAAAATTAATTTTCGAAAAGAGTCACTTCATTTGTGCACACCCTGTATATTAAGCATCTTCACATTTTGTGCAATGATTATACATACATCTATGAATTATTATGTACAATTTTTGTATCAAATTTGAATGAATATATTGTTGGAAAATATAAATCCGACTTCAGACCTGTTAGTTGAAATGAAACTCGGTCGCTTGTAGAGGAGTACCTACGCTAGAGTAGTTCATTTGATGACTGAATATCATTGTTCTTTAGCCTGAGAATAAAGGTTTCGTTTCCTTTCAAGGAATCAGAAACGTTTCGAATGATTTTATATAATGCTTCAACATAATTTAAATCAAACAAATGAATCTGTTTTAGAAATGCAGCCAGTACAAAATTTCACTGAAATACACAATGAAACTTTGCGTTTTTCGATCAAATAGCTTGACCAGAAAACAAACAGTTTTGCAAGACATGCATAATTATTATATTGTGATAATGGAATGATTCCTTAAGAACCAAACGTTCAGAAAATGTCATTATTTCATGAAAGACCAATAGAATTTTGCATAGTGTTCGAAGGACATTTGAAAAGAAATTAATGTTACGACAAAAGAAAGGCAGAAATATTTTCTCTTTAGTTTTATTATACAAGTAAAGATTTAATCTTTAGATCGATTACGATTAATGCTCTTCACCGTGGGAATAGATAGCAATAGCCTTCGGTTCTTGGTTTTCTAACAGACTACGGAATTTATTCCGTGTTGATGTAGAGCCAACCTTCAAAAATGACCTGCACTCTGATCACGTAATTACCATCAGTATGATACTTAAAAGTGTCGTTGTGTCCTCTCGGCGGTTTGTCAGATCATTTTTGTCCTACAAAGCCTTGTCATATCAATAGCCGTCACGTCCGCGATCCATTCATCTTTTTCATCAAGACATTTTTCAACAGCATGTGCAAATTTTTATCTTTTGTGGTTACATTTAAATTAATTTGGAAAGATTATATCAGTTTCATCAATATGCCTCGATAGTTGAACATTTATTAACATATGTTAATTCTTTTTACCTGAAGGCGGTTCCCATGCACCATAAATGAGTAATCTGAAAGAGCGTGCTCACCCTGGGAAAGTTTCAGATGAATCTAAATTTCGGAGCAGGATCGGATCTTCGTGTTTTTTACTGGTAGATCTGCGCTCTTGGAATTCCAGGGCTCAGTTGATGATTCTTAACGTAGAATTTATGTTTCAAGTGCCATCATAACATGAAATCAATTTTTGTTTACTTTCTAACCTTTTTTCTTGCCATTAAACCTTTTCTTGGAGCAGAGCTTCCCAGAATCTGGCATGTGTACCTTTAGAGGTCCGTGATGGATCAGTAAAGGGCATGCGAAAGTAATGTTGGTAATGACCGAAAACACAAAACCATAAGGAATTAAAAATAAGTTTTAGAATTTTGTTTACCCGAATAATGCAAGCACAAAAGCCACTGGATAGCACTGAAAGAAGAGTTCCTAGAACTCAGTGCTATAGAAATAAAATATTAAATGCCTTTCATGAATACAGAACTTGTGGAAATACGATGTTTTATACGATGTTTAGTTTCGTTATATTAACGCCCGTTTTGAAGCAACACTAGGCTATTTCAGGACGGTTCTCGTAATTTTGGACCTGGCCATATGACGAGGACGACGCCTGAATTTGCACCCTCTTCTCCTGAGTACATGTAAATCAAGCTATTCTCTCCCCACCGAGGTGGGTCGAACCATGTTTATACTACCAGCTCTCTTGTATTTAAAAGTACTGTCCCTGTTCGGGGAATGCCTGTATCATTTTATTGTACCTAATGAATCCCGTCCTCCACATACTGGTGGGGCGGCTCTCTCCCGGCTAGTCTTCTACCGGCCTTGTACCCTTCTTGGGTAGGTCGGGTCAGTGTGGGTATTTTTGCACCACAGCAACAGGAGGGCGTTTGCCCCCTCCCCACGTGTGATTTAACGTTTAGCACGCCTAACGCACAATGGAGTTTCGGTGGAATCGGGTTTCGGGCCTGGAACGCTTGGGCCCCAAAGGCGAGACCCTACCACTAGGCCACCGTGGCCCCCATCTTATGCGTAAATTAATAACAAATATTTCAGTAAGCTCGTCGCAGCTTCAAACATGATATTATATTTGTCTTCATAAAACTCCTCTTCACAAAACAAGCTTAAGGATTGCATTGAAATTGTCCGCCATGTGAATAGTTGATTATTACGATGAGTAATTGTTAGTTATCGTTGTAAGTTAGTACGAAATCATTTCTATTCTGTTTTCATTTGTTAGAACGCGGGGCTATTATGAAAAATATAATGAAATCCTAATAATCCAAAAAAAATAATCCAAAATAATAATCCAAAAAAAATAAATAAAATAAAAAAATAAATTTTTTGAGATAATTCGAATCATTTGATTCTTAAGCTGTTTCACGTTGAATCATACGTAACGGGGGTCAAAAGCCTCCCTCTGTTGTAGTGCGGAAGTTTGGAAGGGGGGGGGGGGTCCAGATGAGGTGTATTCCTTGTCATCTGACCGCGTTACAAAATTACGAGATTCGCCCCAAAATAGCCCTCGTCTTGCTTCAAAACGGGGCATTAATATAACTAAACTAGACTCTTAAGCTAAACCTCAGCCCGTAACATTGCTGATAAAAACTTCTTTGCGGGAATGGTTCGAGGGCGGGTGATGACATTAAGGGTACTCGGAAATAAAAATAAGTCAACAATAATCGAACCTCATTCAATTCAAGAACCAACCAATTCATCACAGGACATGGGCCGTTCGTAACCTATCTTCACAGGTTCGATTTATGTTCACACGATCGATGCGTTTGCGGTGCTAAAGGTGATCCAAACCACTACGCAACAGTCTGCCCAGTGACAAAACCCTTTCATTTCACGAAGCCCAGTGCCGAAAGCCTTTCGACGTGGTGTGAAAATATTGTCCAAGAAAAAAGATCCCTGGCACGGCTCATGAATATTATGAAGATCCTTCATGAACGAAGGCATGATATCATCATGGATTAAGAAAGACTTTTTTGGCATCCACCAGCAATTAAGACTTTCAGTTTACTTTTTGTATTTATTATTTCGTTGTTTTAATTTACTTCCTTTTCTTTTGTATTTCATCTTTACGCTTAGAGGGTTTTGTATAACCGTAAACATTATCTGGTCGGTTCCCTCCCGGTAGATTATTAATAATAATAATAATAATAATCAAAGGTTGGGAACCGCTGTATTAATGAATTCTTAAACTGATTAACTGAGAACTAAGGAACAGAAACCAAATCAATATCGGAGAAAAATTCACTATAGATTACATAACGGTATACACAACAAAAAGACTGAATCCACCAAATTAAACTTATTTTGTTAAGAAATTCATTTGATCCAAATAAATATTTGATGAAAAATTTTAAAGCGACAATTTAAAAACGAATTTAATTAAATAAACTAATTAAAGAGGGTGTGTAAAAAGTAAACCCGTTAGTTGAATCTTTAAAAATACATTTTTATGCGTAATATTCTTCTTATTCGATGGTTTTGCGTGGGTTTTAAATTTATCCTAGAATAATTAGAGGAAGGTAAGGGTATGAAGTAAGGGTATTAAGGTTTATAATGCCACACTTTACGTTAAATTAAAAATTTTATTTTTAATTTGTAAAAAAAGATTATTAATAAAATATGTTATAAAATATTATTATTTGTGTTTTTTTCTTGATGCAAAGAGAAAATTATTGTCTAAAGTTCTTAAATTCCTTATGTCTAACCCATGTAATTAATGAGAGAAAAATTAAACATTTCACTTAGGCTTGAAAAATGCTTTCATAGAAGCTGAATAGATAGTTCTTTGTGCTTTTCGTTATTTCTAAATTAAGGAAATACATTTATCTTTTATTTAGGTTTTAAATTTCAAAAAATATTTTTCTCTATTGTTTTCATTTGGTATAAAAATATTTTCTGATAAAGAAACGCAAATAACAAAAGGAAAATTGTAGCAGATCCATGAATGAGGTACAAAAAATAGTTATAAAGAGAAGAAAAAAAGTTATAAAGGAACAAAAGCTGAATTTATCAAGGATTTCTTCTTATAAAATAATTTTTATTCGTAAAATAAAGATAGTTGAAAGAAGATGTGTCTTAATTTTAAGGACAAAACTTTTATTCATTGTGAATATATACATCTTGTAGCATATGTTATCTTTCTATTGCAATGCATTGTTTTGAAACCCCTATAATGCCTTTCAAAATGTGTGCTGGTTAAATGTGGTTTAGCCTCATACAGTCGATGGTTATTTAGTAGAATCGACAGTGGAAACAGCAATTTCCCGATTCGCAAGTCAAAACATTCTCTCCTTTTAAATTTTAGAATACGAATTAATAAAATCTCAAAAGATACTTTTGAATCGGGAGCTCTGGCTAATAAACTGGATTATGGTTTCTTTCCATTTTCAAGGCTGGAAAATAAGGTATATGTATACATAAGGTAATAAGGTGTATCTCTTGGTGTGGAAGTTTGGAGGGGGGCAGCTCAGGTGTCGTCCTCGTCATCTGACCGTGGGTCAAATTTACGAGCACTGTCCCAGAATAGCCCTCGCTTTGCTTCAAAACTGGACGTTAATATAACTAAACTATGCGATCTCTTTCTGCTGTCCGTGTGTTTACCTGCAGCTTTTGTCATTCCTCAATAACAATAAATCTAACCATCATAGGGTGATAGTGTTAGAATAGAGTATTCGCACATTACATCATTAAGTTTCAGAAACCTCACGCCTTTTTAAATAGAGCTGATTGGTTGCCGTATTAATGTTTTCTATTCGCTGTTTCACTGTATTATTTTGAATCCCCATTGGCTGCCTTTCTATCTTTTCAATCGTCTTGAAAATCTATATATATGAGTGACTTTCATTTTATCTTCTCTGTGATTCTGCTTTTCATGTATGATAGACCATGCTGTAAATAAAACCTACTTTATTCGATCCAAAGGACTCTGAATCTTTTAACACAGGCATTTTCCACAAAATGAAGTGGTTATAAATCTAGCAGATAGTTTTATTCCTCTGTCTCATCCTATCTACAATAATGACTATAATATAAGAAGATCAGTTCTACATGGGAAAGGAAAATCTGATAGTTTATTGGCACATAATCTGTACCAGCCAATTTAATTAATTCAATAAACCTCTTAATTCAACATTCGATTCCTTTAGCAGCTAAAGTAATCGCAAATACACTTCTTGGTTTGGGAAATCATCTTTTAATTACTTTTAATGCATACGCCAAATGGCGCTTGCTTAATTTTGATAAAACAAAACATCACAAGAATTTGCGCAACTAAACTTGACAAGTCACAAACTGTCAATAGAAACTGAATTTAATGTTCTTTTTTAATACGAACCCGTAACTACTATTTCATTTTTCGTGTCAAAACGACTTTAGTCTAGGTCAGTTCAATTATTCGATTTTCTTTTTACTGCCAAACAAAAACAGCGGGATTGATCTCCCCTCGATTTTCTCATTGAATTATATAATGCTTCGTGTTTTGCGTTCAGCTTTGTAGTAGAGTTAAGAAAGTCGAATATTCATTTTGGACCTCGTCCGTTTAACCGATTGGCTCCAAGATTTTACAAAATTCTTAGAATAAAACCATATACCAAATTCCATCCATCCATCCTGTTGTGGTTTTGAGGTATCGTGTTCACATGCACGCGAATAGACAGAGAGACAGATATGCTGTAGACGGATTTGACAAAATTTGACAGTCATTTACGATTTTGCCGCGCAGACAGCATACCAAACTTCATCCTTCTAGCTTGTTACATTATTTTTTACACTGTTCACAGGCAGATATAATTAAAAAGTCGTTTTTCACCCAGCGATTTCGAGTTTAGACTCGGAGATATCTAAAACCTCGAGATTCATCAAAATCCGGAGATCCATTTTTTTACGGTTGCAATAATTTATCTTTTATACTTCCTGTGCGAGGAAGTAAAAATTCTTTTGGTACAATATGTCATGCCATCAAGTTCCACGTAACTGTTCCGGCCCTCAGCCAAAAGAAGCGAAGTGAATTATGGGAGAAACAGTTGCTCGGGAGACGAGTGGTAGACGCCTTTGATTTGGGTTTGGTAGGAGGTCTAGGGTGGAATCCGAGATATAATCTTGGTGATTATGAAATATGAGTAATCTTTATTTTGGACCTGAATATTCTTTGTATATGGAAATAGTTCTTATTTAATGAAGATAATGTAAATAAGTTATTGCTGAAAAAAGGGGGAATTTCTGAAGTAAAAGACATGCATGATACAGGATCCAAGCCGACCAGTTAAGTCGCGAGACTAAGTTTAAGAAAGAAACATAATAAAATTCCTACTTATATAACTACTTAGTGGTTATCATACGTGACTAACGACTACTTTCGAATAGGGAAGGTTTGGCAATAAAAATAAGATCATATAATTGAATTGACCTTCACTAAAGTCGTTTTGACACTAAAACTAAAACTGGTAGTTATGAGTTCGTCTTAAAATAAAATAATAAATCTAGTTTCTATTGACAGTTTGCAACTCAATTTTATTTATACACATTCTTTTGATGGTTTTATATTTTCAATTTTAAGCAAATGCCCTTTGGCATTCAATGGAATTAAAAGACGATTTTCAAAACCAGGAAGTGTATTCACTATTAGTTTAGCTGCTAAAGGAATCCAATGTTAAATTAAAAGGTTTGTTGAATATTTATTTGCGTAGGGAGTGAAAAATTATTTTTTAACCTTCTTTCAGTAAGTAATATTTGGTTTTATAAGTTTGTGATCTGCTGTGAATCTGTTTGCTAGCTCTGTCTCACAGCACCTATTCATTATCAATTATAAACGTTTTTGAAACTATAAACCTCAGTTTTGTGATTTTAAATAATATTGTTCTAAAATATCTGGCAAAAATGTTAGGGTAAGTTAATTGGATCGAAATAAAGATTTTGTAATGGATTGTGCGTTCGTAAATGGCAGGACATGGTGGTAGACAGAATGATGAACAAGCCACTGGCAAAGCTACATTTACAAGCTACGAAACGCTTAATATCCATGATTTCCATCTTTGGGCGCATGATAATTCACATGGCAGGCGACCATTCATTTTCAAGGCTATATTTACAGGTTACAGAATATTTAATATCCATGATTCTCACCTTTGGGAACATGATAATTCACATGGCAGGAGACCAATCATTCGCAAGGTTACATTTACAAGTCACGGAATATTTAATATCCATGATTCTCTTTATATCATGATTCTCTCCATGATATTCTTTAGGCGCGAGATAATCCACATTTTATGTAAACAATGAGAAATGTGCGAATAAACGAAGCAGAGAAAGTTGATAGAAATAATCATTACAGTTTATCCCCGTATGTCAAAAGACAGTTTCGAAGGAAACTATCAGGTTCCTTCAATAATATTTTGTCGCTTAACAAGCAACACCACCTGTCTCAGTTTTGAAATTTCAGAGAGGAGGAAAATACTCAATTTTTCTCAACCAATAAAGAATATTTGTTAATTTCTTTTCACATCTGGTGGGAACATGCAGTCTCATGTTTATATCAGATGTTAAATAATTTCAGAAATATTCTTGACCTTCTAAGACCGCTTGACTTGGAGCTATGAAATTTGGCACGAATATTCTTTGGAGGGTGGGTAAGTGCACCTCGGAGCCTTTTTTGAAATTTTAATTATTTAAATTTAAGCGAAATTTTGGCGTTTTTCCTTAATAACTTCCGTAAATATTACAGCACAAAAATCATATTTACACCATTTGAAAGTGCAACACATTTACCTTTCCAATGATATCAATTAAGTTCCCTACATTTTTTTTACTTTCTCGTATACAAAGAGAAAGTATTGTAATCGTCAAAAAATTCGAACTCGAGATTTTGACGAATCTCCCCGTTTTAGACCTCCCTGAGTCCGAAAAACACAATTTTGGAATTATGTATGCCTGTGTGTGTGTCTGTGAACACGATAACTCGAAAACTATTAGAGCTACGGGAATGAAATTTAGTATGCGGTCTTTAAACATAATTTGTAGGTTTCTATCAAATTTTGGACAAAATCCGTCAACGGGAAGTCTGTCTGTCTGTATGTCCGAAGTCATGCGAACACTATAACTCAAAAACTTGAATAGCTAGATAGATAAAATTTGGTACATAGTTTTATCATGAATGTAGGTCCGTATAAAATTTTGGGCCGAATCCGTCAAAGGGTTTACTGTCTGTCGGTCTGTATAATCGCATGTCCAACGAATCCGCTATCTCCACGCGCATGCGTACTGGACGCAATCTTCTGTGCACGATATTTATTGACTCGCGCTTGGCGCTTTTTTAATCCGATTCTCCAAGCGCATGCGTACTGGTAGCAATCTGTGCACGCGGGAGGATTATGCGAGTTTATCCTTGAGCCTCAAGAGTAGAAATCGGTACGCATTTAAATCGGAACGCATCTCTTTCAATTTGATTCTTTGCCTAAATATTTTCTGATAGTCATTGGATCCCGAGTTACAATAGGTTCGAATTTTGTTATCCACGCGGGGGGAGGGGAAACAGCACCTTTTTCTAGAA
>BGPR01048047.1:0-11646 GCA_013235015.1 Araneus ventricosus | reverse complement strand
CCCCCCCCACTTTTCAAAGTTCAAAATTAACAATCCA
The DNA here is from genome assembly GCA_013235015.1 of Araneus ventricosus. NCBI lineage: Eukaryota > Metazoa > Arthropoda > Arachnida > Araneae > Araneidae > Araneus > Araneus ventricosus. The sequence continues at coordinate 11,609 of BGPR01048047.1, read as the reverse complement.
TCGAAAAATGGATCGCAAGCTGAAGCTTTGCTGAATAATATCGAAAGTTTCCAATTCATTTTTTGGCTACTTCTGATCCAAAGAGTTTTAGAAGCTATAGATATGCTTTCAAAAGCTTTGCAATCAAAACCGCTAATTTTTTTAACAGTTAAAGAACTGGTTTATACAACAAAAGAATGTTTGCATGAATTTCGAAGTGAAGATTTTTTTGAAAAGTTGTGGATATATGTTAACGATATTTGTGAAGCAAAATCGTTTACTTCTACAAAACTTCCACGCTCTAGAAAGGTGTCTTCGGAAATAGGCGGCAGTTCCTTCAGCATGTCACAAGGTGTTAAATCGTTCTATCAAATGTAAATTGCTTTTCCAGTTATAGATGCTGCTTTAAACATAATAGACGAAAGGTTCAAAGAAAATGAGTTGGATATTTTTCAATCTCTAAAAGATGTTCCAATACATCAAAGATTATAAAAATTGCATCAATTCAAAAAGTCTCTGAAACATCCGATCTTGATATGGAAAAAATAAAGGGAGAGATACAAATTTTTCAGAAAATTTAATTTACTAAAAGTATTTTATTACATAATTTACATATAATAATAATGTGGCATAATTTACAACTATACTTGTCATTGTTGCAATCAAATTCAAAACCATTTTCATTGTTAAAACACATATTTGTGTATTTCTCTTCCATTGTTAAAAGACAAAAGTAACATCCAAATTAATTTTTATCCCGTTTTTATTTCCCCATTTTTTTTGTGAAATCTGTAGACAAAGTCCTCTATGATAGCATATACAGGGTGTTGCCAAATTCGACTGACAAATTCAGAGGGCTGAAAGTAGGCATCAAGAGGATGAAAAATTACCATAAGGTCGTGAACGATGTTTAGTCTGTGAAAATCCAGGGATGAGATTGGCAAAAAAGCAAAAAGACTGAAATCATACGCAAGCAAAAAATGTGTACCATAATTTATACGCGAAAGAAATAAAACATCAAAACATGCAACATGATGAAAATATTACACTATAATAATTAATAACTTAATTATTTATAATTCAGTATGTATAAATAAGAAAAATAATATTAAATTATTATTAAATCATTCACATTAAAAGTTAACAAATAAGTTTAACACATCATCAGGGGCATCTTCAAATACAAAATTAGACATTAAAACATATTTACCACCTGTACATCACTAAGATGCAACATTCACCCAACAGAAGTCAGAGAAGAATTATATTTAATAGCCTTTTGATAAAAGTTAGCTCAAAAAATAAATAAAAATAAGGACAAATAATTTCTTTTGCTTCATGCAATTGTGTAAAGTATATTAGCTCTTTATAAATTATAATAATGTATCATATACTGAATTCTGTTTTATTTCTTTTATTTTTATACATTTTCACAAAAGTAACAGCACAATGATTTTGCACCTTATAAAGCGAGAGGGGTCGAGAAATTGTACAGTTACAATGACAGATTCATTTAGCATTATTGTTTTTTGAAACCCTTTGAAACATTACTTTAATTGTTAAATAAGTGGTTTTCTTTTATTTTTTTATTTGTGTGGCTTTTGTTGGTAACAGATCCCCATTAACACGCTTCACCCCTTGTTTTGGAGGGCTCCTACCTTTGACAGATTTTTCTTCAATAAAGGATGTGTTTGCATCCTCTGCAAGTTTATTTTCAATAAAGGCTACAGTTTTTACACAGTCTTCATTAGTATCTCTCTGTTTAATTACTGGCATAATTGTCGGGACTACATTATCTCTCGAATGCCTAGGTAAATCATCTGTTTTGTTTTTTATTTTGAGAAGATTTTTTTTATGTCTTATTCTCTGCGTTTTTGCTGCATTTGAACACAACTTTTTAGCTGCCTCTTTTGACAGGAGTTTTTCATTTTTATGTAGTTTATTTATTTGTTATTGTTCCATTTTTTTTATTTCTTCATATTACAAGATGATCACCCTACAAGATAACCTTAAGTTTTCAACTAATTTTTTTCAACATTTTCATGCAAAAAAATCTTTTTTTTTTTCTCTTTGCAAAATATGCCACAGAAGTTTTGTTTTCTGCAAAAAGGTGGTACTTAATACTTTGAATGGCACTGAATGTTCATCCTTGTAGAGCTTGCTGATATAATGTTGATTCGTCAGTAGAAGATGAATCAGCTAGTTTTCTAGCCTGTGGAGTTAAGCTGCACTGTTGAGCATATTTTCCCAGAATTTTCTTTTGAAAATGTAAGATAGGAAGGTTTCTTTTCTTTGTCTAAAAGCGGAATTTTCGGAAGAAAAAGCAAATTTATACAGAGGGGGAAAAAATCGGAAATCCGAAGGGGGAAAAAAAAAACGGAATTATGAGGGGAAAAAAAATTTTTTTTAAATAAACGGAATTTCTCCAAAATAACCAAAAAGTGGAAATTCGCGAAAAAGTGGAAGAATCTCATCCCTGAAAATCGCAAAAATACAGGGTGTCTGAGAATTGTTGGACACTGTTCAAAAATTAATTTTAAAAAACTAATAATGTTTCAACTACAATTTTTTTTAAAAAAATGAAAGCGCATTTTTAAACATTTTTTTTCAGATAGGTAACATGCCATTTTGGTGGTCCAGGGGGTCGTAAATTACTGAAAATCAAAAATTAGTTTAGAGCCATTATCTGCAAAAATATTAAAACCGGAAAAAATTTTAAAGCATGAAATTGTAGGGAATTTTACGTTCTTTAATCGCATGTAGTGTGAAAACTGAAGAGTTTTCGGGATATTCAAGGAAAACTAAAAAAGGAACCAGAAAATACAGATTGGCTTCTGCTGATTGGTATGTTACCGATCACCCCTCTGAATTTTCGGTCGAATTCGGCAACACCCTCTATATTAGGATATAAATACGAATTAAGGGAAGTTTCAACTGTGAAAGAGTTAAAAATACAAAAATAACAACAAACAACAATGAGAAATAAGAATCTGGTGGATGACGTCATCAGACACCATTCATACATGCAAATTCAAAACCAGAATAGGTTTTCTGTAGAGGAAAAAGACTTTAAGGTTTAAATTCAATAAGAATTTTCCTCTAAGGCCTGAACCCACTCCGGAATAAATTGGAAAGAAAAACATTTAACCACAAAGAAGAAATTCAAAACAGTCTTTTAAACAAAATCTAAAAAGAAGGGCCTAAAATCTCTTACCTCTTACTTAAGATGTAGAATGGAAGAAAAGAAAGAATGCCGTTACAAAAGTACCCAGTAAGCTGAATGATTATTAGTCCCATGTCCAAATTCTTTTTATCAGCACGTGCCACGCCATTTTAACATCAAAATCAAATGCAAATTCTGCATGACGAATAAGAAAGTGGAGTTGGACAGTTTCCCAACTCCATTGGGGGTGTGACATCTTCACTCAGCAGGCCAGAGGCGAAATTTCTTCGACCCCACTCTAGACGGGGGACAGAAAAAAGGGGTGGAGAAGAGAAGGAATTGCACGAAGGAGTTGAATGACCAGAGCAGATCCCCGGATGAGACCGAAGGAGGTGGACTAGGAATGTGGTAGTGTGGCCAGAAAGAAAGAAAGATGCATGTTGTTTTTTTTACATGATTCATACATGTACATAATGCAGAATATGTATATAGTAGTTAATCAGATGTAAATACATCCTCTTTGTCATTTTTTGACTGGGATCAGCCCACAAGAAAACACAACACTAAGCTGTTTTGACTCACTACGTCACAGCATTAATAAAATGGTGCTCCGCAGTGGGATTCGTTGTATTGCCTGATACGCCGCAAAGGACATGGTGCTTAACGGGGGGAAAAGTTTCTCGGGAAGGAAGGAGAGGAGGTAAGTGCTTTGGATTGATAGATGTGGCGGCAAAACAAATTGTGAATTATGCATCATTGCATATTATGTTATTTGCAACTGTACATGTATTTAATTGTGCTATGTTTATCTAACGGCACGTTGGTTTTGTATCATTGCAAATATGAATTGTAAACAAATGTTTGAATTTTAGTGTTCATCATTGAACAATTTTCTCGCCATCATTGCAGATATGTTTGATTTAAACAAATGGATTTAAATTACGGAGACTCATTGCATGTAGTGTTCATCATTAAACAGTTTTCTCTGCATCATTGTGGATGTTTGTCTTATAAAATGAATTGCTTTAATGATATTGTGCATCAATGCACGTTCTTGCTGCATCATTGCAGACAGAGAAAAATTTTGAGCTGAAAAGTATGCATCAATGCATGTTCGCTGCAACATTTCAGAGTGAAAATGTTTGCATTTGAAAGTTGTGGATCATTGCAAATAAATGTTTGAATTTTAGTGTTCATCATTGAACAGTTTTCCCTGCATCATTGCAGATATGTTGATTTAAACAAAGGGATTTAAATTGCAGTGCATCATTGCACACTAGTTTTGCATCATTGAAAATGTGTATAGCAAATAAATGTCTGAAATTTAGAGTTCATCATTGAACAGTTTTCACTGCATCATTACAGATGTTTTTCTTACAAAGAATTGGTTAAACGATATTGTGCATCAATGTATGTTCTTGCTGCATCATTGCAGAGTGAAAAAAGTGTGTGTTTGAAAAATGTGCATCATTGCAATTGAAAAAAAAATCATAGCCTTCAGTTATTGTGTATCATTTCTGTATATATTATTGATTTAATGCTTGATCATTGCAGAAATTTCAGTTTGGCTAGAAAAATACACTCCTGCTCAAAATATAAGCAACAAAGGCAAAACTTGGAATAAAATAAAAACTATTTAATGGATATGCGTGAAAATTGTATACGAGTTACGTGTGGCATTACTAGACCATATATCAAACAATAAAGCAAAGACAAACAAAAACACATATATTACAGCCATTGTGGCGAGACAGCCCAAATTGGTAGGCACAATGTGCAATGGGAACCACACGCTAATAACGGGTATGATACCATCTAACTGAAATGCATGCTTGACAGACAACGGCGAGGCATGCTGGCAATAGTGTCATTGATCGCTTGTTGTGGCAGTAATGCCCATTCCTGTAGTAAGGCTTGTTGGAGCTTACGGAGGGTGCCCGGTGCACACTGAGACCTGCAGTTCGTCTTCCCAATATCTCCCATATATGCTCTAAGGGATTCAGGTCCGATGATCTAGCAGGCCACACCATCTGTGGAATGGTTTCACTCTCCAGATTAACTCTGCATCAATCGTGCTCTATGCGGGTGGGCGTTATTGTCCATAAATCTCACGTCTGTACCCATTGCGGTGATAAAAGGCTGCACGATTTCATCGTGATATCGGACAGCTGTGACGGAACCCCCAGCGAACACGTAGAGGTAGGTTCAGCAATTCGTTGCTATCCCTGTCCAGACAAGCAACCTGCCACCTCTGTAATGGTCTCTTTCAATGATGTTTGGCACCTGATAGCATGTCCCTGGCTCTCACCATATTATTGCCCTTTGGGAATCGTTCTGGATGTTAAATTGAGGCTCATCCGTAAAGAGTATGTGGCCCCACTGCTCTGGTGACCAACTGCAATGTTCAAGGGCCCAATGCAACCACGCTCTGACATGCACTGAGGACAAAGGCACACAAACAACAGGTTGTCGTGTGAATAGTCCTCCTTCATGCAGTCTGTGCAACACAGTTTGATGGGATATGAGCCTTCCTGCAGCAGCTGAGAGCTGCAAAGCCAGCTGTCGCACTGTTAGTGTCTTCCGGTGTCTGGCACATTGCAACAGGTAGCGGTCATCTGCAGTTGTGGTGATTCTCCGGCATCCACACCCACATCCTCTACTGCCATTTTGATCCCTTTGGTAATGATTCCACAGCCTATGGATGACACTACGATGCACATTCAGATCTCTGGCAACAGTATATTGTCTTACACCAGCTTGCAAGATACCAACAGCCCTCCAACGCATCTCATCATGCAAATGGTTTCTTCTACTCATGCTTTCCGCTTTGGCTGTCTCGGATTCCATGGAACTATCGCTACTTGCAAACTGAAGCATAGGTCCAGCAAACCCCTTTTTAAGGCGTTGCGGTGTGACGGCGGGATTGCATTTTATGGTACGTTTGGTTGCCTATTTGCATTCGTTGATGCAACCTCTACCTCATATGTAAATTGCGAGTTTTAATTCACCGTTTTGCATGTGTACCAAAACTTTTCGTGTTTGTTGCTTATTTTTTTAGCAGGAGTGTAACTACAGTGTTTGATTGTTTTAAAAGATGTTTTAAGTATTTTTCAAATTGCGATGATGTGTTATTTAAATTTTTTATATTAAGCTAGTAGTTGAATTGTGAAATCTATTGCATCATTGCATAGTAGTATTACGACATAGTATTAGAATATTTAGTATGATGTGCTTGTTTTGAAGGCTAACAGATATATATTTAAGAATTATATTTTGCAAAATTTCTTTAGTTTGATGTGAATATTATTGAATCTCTAAACTTTGATAACTATTTCATGCATTTAAGAAATGTTGAGGTCAGATTCAAGTTGTAGTGACATTTACGTTAAAGTCATGAATATTTTGCTTCTAATTATCACAGAAGAGATGAGGGAGGTAGCAGAAGAACTTGGGTTGCTGGTCAATCTGTTGATGCAATTCGCTGGAGTAAGGAAACTTGTTCTGAAAACAAATGAGGTCTATGCTTTTGATAGATTTCAAAAAATAATTAAAGATAGGGAAATAAAATCTGAGAAGGATTTTTATTTACGGGCTACGATCCAAGATTTGAGGGAGTTGGTTGAAGAAATGGAATTACAAGTTGATTTAAAATTGCCGAGAAATGCTTTGCAAGAGCTTATTTTAAAAGAGGATAAGGTTTATGCTTTTGGGAAAATTCCCTGGATCATAGATGATAGGCAAAAAATGAAAAGGGGAAAGCGAGAATTGGAAGAGAGTATGGAGAAACCAAAATTTGAGAGAGAAATAGGGCCAAAACAGTTAAATTTAGTGATTAAGACAGAATCAGATGTCGGGAAAAATCGGAGTTCAATTACAAGAACAGTTAAGTAAACAGCAGAATAACACTTATGAAGTCAAACAGTTACAAACTGATCAGCAAAATGCTAACGAGGAAATAGAAAGTAAAGATCCAAACCATGTTCAGTTTCCTTCAAAAAATATGCCACGAGTCTCATTAGAACATGAAGATAGAGTTCCAGATTTTCTCCCATCACAAATTGAAGCAGATGATTCCATTGCAATGAATTTGGACTCTATTCATTCTATTTCCACTTCTTCATCAGGAAGAGAAATAGTGCAAGAAACTGCTGTTTATAAGATCAAACTGAGTTCCAAAAGGGAGAAATTGTCTTCGCTAAGGGCCTTAGAGGTTAACACTCCAGGGTCATGTAAAGTGGGGAATGTGGGAGCTTCCTCGAATATTTTGAAGTCGGGTCTGTTGACCAGGGTGGAATTAGATAGTGTGGCTAACTCAAAGGGTGATTTAGGGGTTGTTTTTTGCAAGTTGTTTAAAGGCAGATTGTGGATATTTGTCCTACACAGATTCTGTGAATTCAGAATGTTGCGTTTTTGTTTGGCGGTTGAAAAACATCAGAGTTGAGGATTCAGTCCAACTTTTGTTTTAATACGGAAATTTCTGTAGACATATGAATTTAGATAGATTGATTTCAGGAACTGAGTTTTAAGGATTGCAGATTAGATTGATTTTTTTTTTAATTTTGAGTGTTGAAACTTTGAAGTTCCGTCATAAATAATTTATAAACAAAATTGTTTGGAAAAAACGTTTTACGCCACTAAATTTTTTTCTGATTAATGTGAAATTTTTTTACTGTTGTTTTATTTTATACAATTTGACAAAAGAGGTTTTATCAATTGATATTATGTTACTAATGAATTTGAATTGGTTTTTGCTTATATTGTAGTCTTGAATATAATCTAATTCAATGATTTATTTCCGTACTAAATTGAACCTGAATTTTAGCTTGTTGGTGTATTAATCTCAAATTAGCTTGTAATTGTTGGTTATTCTAGTTGGTTATTAGTCATATTGGTTGTGTAAGAAATATTATGGCTAATTATAGTTTAGACTCCTTGTGTTTAATTAATATTGATTAACAAGTTAATTTTTGATATGAAATTCTTTACTTTTCTGAAAAGGAAAAATTTTATTTTAGTTCTGTTTTTGTCGATTAATATTAAAATGCAAACATTATGGGAAAAGCCTGATATGCTTCAAGCTATTGAGATGTGAATATGTTTATTATTGACATGAAAAAGTTTTAGGAAATTTCTGAATTTCTGTATTCTGTTATTGGTACTGTATTTCATATTTGCATTTTGGTATATTGTGGTATGAGAATTTTAATTAATTTAGAAATTTATCATTTATTGAGTTAAATTGATGTAGTTTTTGCTGAATATTGAAAAAGAGAAATTATTTTATTACTGAGATATTTAAATGTTAGTGATTTAATGTCAATATTTTTCTTACTAAAGAATAACTCTGACTTTAATTTTGTAACAACGAAAGTGTAGGTGATGATACTGCATATATATATATATATATATATATATATATATATATATATGTACATATATATATATATTGGCTGAATTGCTTTTGTTTGAATAGTGGAATATTTAATTACAACAATGAAGGATCATAATCTATGACTGTCTAATTTCGAAAGTCTTTGTATTCAAAAATTGAAATTAAAACCTATTTCTTCACTACTTTAGCCTAAAATGAAAGTCTTAAATGGATTTGAAAAATTCCATTTTAAGCTTGTTTTAAATTTGAACAAAATTTACTGTTACATTTATTACTGTTGCAATTCATTTGTTTTGAAGAGTAAAGTAAAATTACTGAGATTCCAATGTTAATTTCTTGAGAAAGTTGTGCTATATTTGTGCTCAGTACTTTGTTTAAATGCTGATCTGGTTTTGCTACATTTCTGCTTAATTATTTTACACAAGTGAAGAATTTCAAGACTTGACTCGAATACGAATTTTAGATTTGAGTTGATTATGTGAATTAAAGGTCATTACATTACTAATTTACCTGAATTTTATGAGAATTCAATGAGACTCGGATGTATTCTTTGTTTTTGTTGCATTGTTTAACATTTTTATATAATGTTGAGAATTATTTTCTTATGTTCTTTTTCAGTTATTCTTGATTAGTTTGATTCTTTTGCTTATATATGAGATGATATAAGTGAATTTTTATGCTCTATTTACAGAGGATTTTATGATTTAATAATAGTGAATTTTTGATATTATATGAATTATTATAGTTAGTGTGTATGAAATTTATGATTTTAAATTGTTTTAGTGTGCATTTATGTGGTTTTCTTATATTTATAAATGGTTAATTGTGGGCATCATTGCCCTAGAAAATATTTTTGGCTCAAATGCGAACAAGAATATGAGATACCTGAAGAAAAAAAAAAAAATACAAAATGAAAACATTTGAGTGATTTTATGCAATATAATTATGTTTGTGTTATTAGGCTGAACAGAAACTAATTGGAGAATCTTTGAAATGGTGGACTCATAAATCATTTCTCTTGTGCAATATTTCTTTGCAGCTTGGAGTTCTCTTGTGCAATATTTTCTCGCATTGTTGCTGAAAGGCAAGGACTATTCTAGACTTGTTTACAATTAGATTTTTAATTTTTGCCATCACTTTATATTTCAGCCCATGAATTTTTTGCTTCCACTAACTTTTTTCCCTCAGTTGGACTACTTCGGGAAAAAAGTTCCTTGGGAAGGGGGGAGCTGTGTCATCTTCACTCAGCAGGCCAGAGGCAAAATTTCTCCAACTCCACTCTAAGACAGGGAAAAGAAGAAAAGGGTGGAGAAGAGAGGGAATTGCACGAAGGAGTTGAATTACCAGAGCAGATCCCTGGATGAGACCGAGGGAGGTGAACATTAGGAGTGTGGAAGCGTGGCCAGAAAAAAAGATGCATGATTTTTTTTTTTTGTTTAGATCATTCATATGTGTACATAATGAAAAAGATGTATATAGTAGTTAATCAGATGTAAATACATCCTCTTTGTCATTTTTTGACTGGGATCAGCCCACAAGAAAACACAACACTAAGCTGTTTTGACTCACTACGTCACAGAGGCATTCATGTAGACAGTAAATGGAACATGTGCAAAGCTACTAAAAGAACACAGGCTAAATGTCTACCATAATTTGAAGTTTAAAATTACTTTGTCAACCTTTTCCAATCGGCGGTACATATGCTGTACCAAAAAACTTCTTCCCTTTTACTTCAACTGGGGTACTGCTGCTGTACCGAGTGATTGAGAGACTTTTCCTACCCCCCTTTTCCCAGAAAAGGAATTTCCTCAACCCATTTATGACCTTTGTCCATGATTGAGTGGGGATGTTTTTCGCCAATGTCATCAGTTGTGGGCGCATTGGCGATGTTTTGGAAACAACTTCCAAGTGTCAAAAGAGATACACCATTCGATAACTTTACGCTGTCTATAACAGACAGATTTTTCTTTTCTCATGTTTGTCTGTTACATTTTTTTAGAATGCCCCAAAAATATTTCATGCAAATGGAGATTGAGAATGTGATGAATGATTTAGAAGAAGAAAATTGTTGATAAGGATTCAAATTGTGAAGATGAATTAGAAAATAACATTTTGGAAGATAATAATAAAGATGATTTAGATACATCAGCAAATTTTGTTGAAAATGTAGAAAGTTTATTTTCATGGAAAGATGTAGAAGGATCTGAAGCGAAAAGTCGGGTTGAAAGTCGATACCAGCAATTATAAAAATGAATATAGTTTTTCAAACTGTTATTTACAGATGAAATTTTATCAGTTTTGATCAAAGAAACCAATAGATATGCTTCGGATATACTGAATATCCATGGAGAAACATAAATCTGATAAAAGGAAACATGCGCCTGCATGGAAACCAACTGAAAACAATGAAATTCTAAAAATTCTTGGTTTGGTGTTACTGATGGGACATATTGAAAAAGACAGTCTACAGGATTTATTGGACAGTTAATGATTGAATTGAAACTCCTGTTTTCAGAAAAGTTATGCCTCGTGATCGTTTCCTAATAATTTGAAAATTTTTGCACTTTTCCAATAATAGTTTGAAAGAATGCGGAGATTCTCCGACTTACGTCAGACTCTGGAAAATAAGAAAAATCGTTGAGTGTTTCAATAGAGCATTTAAAGAAGTGTATGATCCCACAGAAAATTTATCTTTGGATGAAGTTATCATTAAATTTAAAGGAAGAGCGATACTCAAACAATACATTCCAAAAAAGCACAAACAGTGAGGGATCAAAATGCATAAAATTGCAGATGCCACAGGTTATGCATACGACATGAGATTATATCTGGAAAAAGATAAATTAAAAGAAAACCTATCACCCTCTGCACCGTATAAAGTTGTATAGATAATGGCAGAGTGTGTAAAAGATAAGCTATTTATGGATAATTTCCTTTCCTCACAAAAACTTTTTCATGACCTTTTAACAGAAAAAAAGATTAATTCCTGTGGAACGATACAATCCAATAGAAAATATTTTCCAAAGGCTTTAGCCCCCAATATGTACAGTCCCAAAAATGAATTTGTTGTTGAAA
>BGPR01048046.1:0-11646 GCA_013235015.1 Araneus ventricosus | reverse complement strand
CTTGCTTGATGGTGAAGATGCGCCACTAATTAGTTTTGGCGAGAGATCTAAATGCCGTTTAGGAAATCAAGACACCTGTAGGGGTCTATTCTGGTACCTCCGGTTGGGTTGGGTTCCGTTGTTAGACCCCTTAGCATGCTTCATGATCGTATGGCAGGGATTCTGTCGTCTTTTGAGGTCTCGCCAATTCTTCAACTTTTCATGCTAGAGCTGCCACAGTATCCTTGTTACGTGTTTCCAATGGAGTGAAGATAAGGACTCTGTTCCATATTTTTTGAAATTCAACTGAATTTTTCAGATTTATACAAAATTTGTCTATTTCGACTTAAGGAAATTCGATTTCATTATATTTACTAAAATATTGAAACAGACTTTAAATGGGAATCGAGAAATGCTGTTAATAAACAATCTCGGGAAAATTGTATATTTGGTTAAAAATATACTTTAGTAAATCTAAAATAGTGAACTGAGTATTTCAGATTACGAATTCATTTTAAATATGAATGTGAGGATAAATTTTCTGTGCAAAATTGAAAAAAGGACACTGTTGTTTAGCCGTTGAAATAGTTATAATTAGTAGTATTTGAAATGTATTCCTATGTAATGTGCATTACAGTTTATTTTGAAATGCATACAGATATTTTTGTCACATGAATTAAGTATTCTTAATTTATTTTTATCTAGTTCGAAAATGCCCTTTACTGAGCGCTCCTGCAAATGGAAGACTAACATTTTCTACAAACGAATTAGTGGTTGGAGTGACAGCAAGCATTACATGTAATATGCACCACCGACTTATTGGAAGCCAAACTCTGACTTGCATGGAGGACGGGAATTGGAGTGGGGAACTTCCTCTGTGCGGTGAGCTTCTTCATAACAGCATTTTTTAAATATTAAATTGAATAGATGTTATAAGTTTCTTCTCGAAAACTGTGTATCATTCTTATTATTAGAAAACATTTTGAATGTTTTTCTGTATGGTAAATGTTCAGTATTGATAATTCGGTTAATACGATTAGGATTAATAATTTCCCTTTAGTTTGAAATCAGCTGCATCTTCATTTTAAAGCTCAACTTAAATTTTGTAGCTTGAAATCACAACTCCAACTAATTTCCGGCCAAAGCATTATCTAGTGCTGTTAAGCACAAATAATTTTTAACGAACATGCCTTTTGTCAATATTCGGCTTAAATCTGTTATTTGAAAGAAAAATCTCATGCGTTACAAAAGCTCAAGGTCAGCACGTTTCACAAACGTCACGGTGGTTATTTCTTTAGCCTTGTAAAACGTTAGACTGTAAACAACGTTATATAAACTATTTTTCTCTTTTGGATTAATTCAAGTTTAGTTTACGAAGGAAAATTCAGCCGCATTAAATGATAAAATAAAAACCTTTTTAGGAGGCTGGAATACCTACTACTGACTACATTTTTAGTTCAATAACAATAGATAGATTATTAGAAAGGTTATTTGGTAATGACATCATAATGTAAAATGATTATCAGATGATGAAACTGAGAAATTACTTCTCAAGCCTTTACATTCAAGTAATTTGAAGGTACTTGTAGGATGTTATGTTAAATATATCGTAATTACGCAGCTATCTAAACACACGAAATATTATTGTCTACCCAGTATTGTTCTGTCTGAGAGCTGTACAAGATGACATAATTTTAAATCAATCAGTGGCTGCATCGAGAGAGCTCTGCGCATTGATTGGAGGATCTCCCTCGAGGCGGCCATTGAAATAGTTTAAAACCGTCCGAAACAGCGATATTCAAAGCTTCGTAACTCGGTCAGTTTTAATCGCAGAAGAGTGGAACTTTTTTGTTTAAAATGTTAGCGTGAAGATTATTCTATTAAATATGAACTGCATAAAAATGTAGGCTTCAAAACTCAAAAAGCATAAATTATAATTTTTTTATGTCATTTGAAGTATTTTTCCAGTTGTAATCCTAACCTATCTCTAACGGTTTAGAAATTAGCTATAGGTAGGTTTTCTTCCTTATATTGATCAGATGCAATAACGTTATACGAATGAGTATTTGCCATTCGAGCCCACAATTCATAGGTGGAGAGAATACTTTCCCTAATGTCAACTCAAATGGTCAGACGAAAGAAACAGGCTGCCAGTGGATACAAATGAAGCAATTTTGATTTGTCATTATAATTTTAAAATGATTTGCGCCCAATTTTATAATTATGCGAAAGAAGAAAATTATATAATTAAGAAAGTAAAAACAACTTTAAAATATGAATGGGCTAAAAAGGATTAGCCTGGCATTTTTTTTATCATTATTATTCTACGTGTTCTTTTATTAGATTGCTTAGACTCTATTGGTTTTTTATCAGAGTAAAATAAACCATTACCTATCCAATTTTTCATATTTTAGTTATTTAGAACTTAAACGTCCTGTATCAATGCTTGGCAAATATGACAACCCTAATTGTAGGACCGAGCTTAGAGTGTAAACTCAACAGTGTCTGATTAGATCGAGACGCGAATTCATGATCTTCCAATCGCTTAGCCGTAGGTCTGATAGCTAATGGCGGTAATGCAGTAATGTGATAATTAATAAAATATATTTTATCGGTAATAACATAATACATGATTTTGGAAAGACGAAATTAAAGAATTAAATAAGTGCTTTATCCTATATGATTTGATTTAATGAATTAGCGTATCCTTCTAAAATTGTACAATGTCAGTGGCGAATTCAGGGGGGGCTATCGGGCTGCAGCCCCCCCCCCCCGGAGGGGGCGACCAAAATTCTTGATTTTATTTAAAATCACTACAACTGTTTGTTCTTAATTTTCATTTTTAAAAAATAATAAAATCGTGACAACATTGCTTTCTCTTGACAGGTTCGAAAATTTTCATACTTTTCTAGTCATTCCACTTGTACTTGTAGCGTTGACGCGTTCGAAAACATTTTTTGTCTAGTTATTTCATTATAATTTTTTTTTATTAAATTATCGAAAGTATTGTAATGTTCTTTATGATTCTTATTGTCAGGTGAGGAAAGTCTGTAAAGTTAAAGTGATTTTGTTTACATAAGCCATGAGGTTTGACATTCGTCACTACGATACAAAATTTTTAGGTCCTCAGCCCGTCCCCCCCCCCCGACCCGAATTCTGGATTCGCCACTGATTGCTTATGAATATCGGATTTAGATTATATCTTTTTTGCATAAATTTGAACAAAATATGCTGATAAATCTTTTGTAACGCATACGAATTCACAGACATTTCACAATAATTATTGTCCCTTTCAGCAGATGTTACACATTCGACAGCTAAACTATAGTAAAACTTTTAATTTGAATGTATGGAATGCGCCATTTTTTTTGGTTTAAATATAGACCCGATATGCTATTATTTTTATTTCATCTATAGTGGTTTAGAAACAATGAGATATTTCAACTACGTTACTATACTATTTTTACTGTACAATGCAAAGGCGATGGATGGCTCAATTTTATAAAACGTAGTTACCGAAAAGATATCTGAAATGACATTCCAATTTCTAAACCTTCATTATAATTCTAATGAGAACGCTTTTGAGAAGAGAAGGCATCAATAGAAGAGAGTGTGAAGAGACATTAGATTTTCTGAAAAATAAAATGAAGGCAAATTTGAATCAATTTAGGTTTAGTCGCTTTCTCCCTTACCTGTCCATAATTTTGTTCTCTTATGCTGTACTTTGGTAACAACGGAAAAATGTCTGGCTAAACCTTGAAACTAATTTCATATACAGCCAACCAGCTAGCAACATGGAATAATATACATTTTTATATTTTGTAGGATTTAGTTTTTCGTGCTAAAGTTTGAATTTTCTCTAATAATAATTTCGGTTAATTGAATTTTGATGTATAAAATTTCAAGGCTTTGTCAATCGAGGCTTAATCATCAAAAACTTTTCAATGAATTTCTGTTTTTCCATGCATTGGTATATTTGCCATAGAACAATATTTTCGTTCTTACACGACTTGACATCAAATAAGCCCGTTTCAGTACAACACTAATACATGACCTTCTCTGAATTATTTTAACATTTCTCACTACTTGGTTTCGATAAAACGCCTCATTCCTCCTGCACGATTCCGATAAAACACCGAACACAATTACCTGATCCTTATAACTTTTAAGTTCCGCTTAGAATTGTTTCGATATAATAATAATAATATCTCTGTATATTTTTGATTTTCCAGATAAGCTGGCTTCGTGTCCGGATCCAGGAAACGTTCAGTTTGCTGATCGTCTCATACCTCCAGACGCAGTGAGGCTGGGTGGCCATTTCATCCAGGATTCTCGCATCGAGTACAAATGCCAGCCTGGCTATGAACAACTTGGAACAGATACCATACTCTGCTTGTACGACGGAACGTGGTCGGACAATTTGCCATCTTGTATTAAAGGTAAGTGAAGTTTTAATGTTTTTAAATTAATAAAATAAAATTCGTTAAGGAAATAAAGAGTGTCGGAATTTTTCGCGTTTCCGACATCTTGCATTGCTTGCCCTGTCATTGTCAGTTGTGAATTCAAATGTTTTATATAATATTGTCCATAAATAAAACAGCTTAAAAGTAATTAGTCCAGCATTAAAAAAGTACAGATCATAACCTTTAGGAGTTTCCAAAGAAATGTTAACACCATTTGTACACAATATAACATGATGATGAAGCAATGATAGTAAAGATTATGTAAGAAAAATTGAGTTGAATAATCTAACATGTCCAGAATTTAAATATTATTTGTAAATTCATTTCAAATATAAAATTACTCTTAGAAAGAAGTATGATAAATCGGCATAAGATAGGAATTTGTAATCAAGAATATTTTTTATTTGAAAAACTTTTTACCTGGTACGTTATTTATGTATAATGATGAAAGTTCCTTCCAATTACAAATAGAATATTTTTAAAATGTTACTATTTTAGTGTCGACAATCGTTCCGGATTGTAATACAAAGGGCTCGGAAATTGTTAACAATGAAGGTGTGTCAGTGAGGTAAGAATAATTTAGATAATTTGTTGCCTATAAAATCGAGAATAATGTATATCGAGCTAATTTTTTATCCAAAAAATAACACTCAAATGTATTTTTATTTCATTCTAATTCTATTAGTTCTTTCTTATTTTTAAGTTTATGCATGTTTATTTTTTATGCAAAACTATTTATATTTCTCTATCTCATTATTTCCAATCATTTGATAGTTTGATGAGAGAAAGCGCAGTGCCAATGAAATTTGTAGTTCGTTCTTTTTCTAACAAATCACTCAGAGTGGATCTTAAAACTGGAGAATTTTCATGGTTGTAGGAATTGCGCAACTAATTTGTTACTGATATTGTTGTTACAGAAATACGAAACTATCCTGGTGTTCCGTTTCTTGATTGTATCTGAGTTTATTAATTGGTGTAATAAATATAAAAAACTGGATGAATTTGAACCTAAATATCCCGTTAGTCGTTAGTTCCATCTTGCTATAAAATATTTTCCAAAAGGGCAAATTATTTTGAAAATTCGTCGCTTAACAAGCAACACCATCTATCTCATTTTTTTTAAAAAAATTTCAAAGAGGAAGAAAATACTCAATTTTTCGAAACCGATAAAGAATATTTCTGAATTTATTTAACATCTGATTTAAATATGAGACTGCTTGTTCCTACCAGATGTGAACAAAAATTAAGAAATATTCGTTATTGGTTGTAGAAAATTGAGTATTTTCTTCCTCTTTGAAATTTCAAAAAATTGATATAGGTGGCGTTGCTTGCTAAGCGACGAATTACAGAGATTCACTTTTATAACAGTGCGGAAACTTATATTTTTTGCCCATTCTATTTTCAAAGAATGAAGCATGATACTGATTTTAAGCAACTACTGATTCACAAGCTTAATGTCAAATCCCTCATATCACTTTTTATCTCTCCATCTGACCACGGTAAAAAATTACGAAGTCCGACCCGAAATAGGCCTAGTGTTATTTCAACATGAAATACAAATGTAACTAAACTAAACCATATTATTTTTACCATATAAAATGAGCCACTTAATATTTAAAAACTTTCATGAAATTTAGTATTTTAGAAAAAAATTTTTATCAATTCGTTGATAGTAAATTTACGTATATTGTTACGAAACCGTAATGCCGTTTCCCTGCTATGTAAGCTTTATGCTTGAAAAGAAACATTTACAGGGGTTCTTAATATAGGCCGGGGGGTAACTTAGCCAATACCCCGACCTTGGGGGAAAATTTGGCGACTTTGACGTCACATGGAAAATTCCAAAGAAACTCCATAATTGTCTCTTTTCAACCATCAAACAATAACTGGTGTAAACAATAACATAATACGTAAGAATAAACATAAAACATAACAATATGAAATATGATAATCCTTTAATTTTATTTGGTTGTGTATAACAGTTTAAATTTGTTTGCAGAATAATTTGCCCTCCTGAATGTGTTGATCAAGATTTCAATGTGTGGGGAACTTCCATCTACCGTCAAAATTCATCCGTCTGTCAGGCTGCCATTCATTCTGCAAAAATTACGAACAGCGGTGGTCAAGTAGCAGTCATCAATAATGGACCCTATTCCCACTTCACGGGAAGTTATTCCAACAATATTGAGTCAGAAAGGTAAACGACAGAGATGTCTTTAAGTCAGTCGTTTTGCGGTGACCAGAAACTCACAGTCAAAAATTTCTTTACATTGATTAGCAATTATTAGAATTTCTCTTATTCATTAAACTTTTGCGTGAAATTAAAACACACTTTTAATTATAAAAATTACGTGAATAGTAGATAAAAGGTCAAATCGAGGTTTTAAATTTGTAGAATCAATAGTTCAGCTTTTTGCCATAAAATATATCCTTTGTGATTCAATTTTTTTATTAATAGTATCATCACAGTTTTAGTCATGAAATATTAAAATAATTTTGTTAAAAAAAAGTATCCATAAAGAGTCTACAGACTTACTGAAAAATTGAAGTATTCCAAAATCTGTTAATCATTTTGATATGTCTTGTTCCGCGTCCAGTAAACTTTTTCCTGTACAAAATTAAAAGATAGTTTTCGAGATGGAACTCACAATCAGTATGCTTTTCAAAGCGCAGAACCGGCCCGAGGGGGTCTCAAACGGTGTGAGCGCACAAGGCCTTGCGTTTTGAAGGTCCCGCGCCGCAGACTGATTTTGCAAAATGAAAATTGATTGCTTGCTTTATTTAATGAAATCAAAGTTTGTCATCGAATTTTGTCTTAGAGGATCACAGTATTACAATATTTAATTAAAAATAATTTATTTGAACTGTATCCAATTTTGTTATTGTTCTGAAAATCATATAGGCGTTACCGATTACCGTCGAGACTGCAGAAAGAATTTTCAAAAGTTTGAAAAATTAAAAAAATTACTTAAGGTCCAGCATTAGTCAAGAAAGACTGGCCTACTCAGCCAATTTATCTATCAATTCCGAATTACCCAAAAAATTCAATTATGATGATATTATCAACGAATTTGCTATAAAACATGTAAGAAAATGACACAAAAATTACCCTTTTTGTAGTAAGTCTCCTTCCAATTTGTATTTATAAGTTTATGAAGCAATTAATTTTGTTATTTGATTTATTAAGATCTTTTGTGTGATTTAAATGTTAATTTTATATAAATAATTTAATTATTCATCATTTTTCTTTAAGTCCTTACTATACCAATTTACGCAATGTAATAAATAATAAAATACAATTATACTGTTGCACGAAATTTGTTTCAAGGCGCCGAAAGTCAACTTTGCACCAGGCCCCGCTTTTGTTCGGGCCGGCCCTGTCAAGGCGTATTTATAATGAAGACGGATCACTGCTCATTCCAAAACAAAAAGTCCTCCAATGTTGAGTTCTTTCTGAACTACAGAAATGATTTGATACTATGATATAATTGACACTTGTGAAATTATATTTTTTGTCTTTTTTTCGGATGTTTTATTGTATTAAATTATATAAAAACATTTCAGCTATGATGGACGAGATTTAAGTTTCCGTTTCGACAGAATGCCTCCAATAAGCCGATCAGGAAACTCCAAAGGTTTGTGCAAAGAAAAGTATATTTATTATATTCTTTATAGCTTTCTTAGTTAGTTATTAAAGATACTTGTACTAAGATTATGATATAATATCATTCACAGCTAATTTAGGATGTTAACTGTCATATTAGTTTTTGTTATTGGTTGCTATTCTTTTTTTTTAACAATAATTTACAAAACCTGAATGCTGAATAACTTACGTGTGCTTGGCATAAAATTACTAGATAAACTTTTTACTTAAATAAAAAGTTCACTTCTACATTAAAGAGTTTATTCAGTTGAAAACAAATAGGGAAACTAGGGATTCTTTACCCCTAGGGATACTTGACCCTACTTGATTTTCTCAGATTGTGAGATAATTGATAATTTGTGTGCGCCAATTTTATTTGACCTTTGGTCATATGGTCTATTGGAGGGGATTTTCTTTCCAATCTGAAAAGCCCTCGTAATGCTATGTAGGTAAATATGTTTTGGGGCTCCAAAAGTAAATTTTCACTGTTTGATTCGTTGAGAATTGAAAGTTTACTATTTAAGATATAACGAATTAAAATATTTCTGAGTTTTAAGCATACTTCTAGCTGTAATTTGACAGGGGAAACTAGGGATATTTGACCCTACTTTTACTTTTTCTTATATTTCTCAAATATTTGAGTTGTTAGCATCATAAAAGGAATTGTTTTTAAGAATGAAATAAATACTTATGATAAACTTATATTTCCTTTAATCATAAAGAAATATATTTCATAAAATCGCGTAGGGTCAAGTATCCCTAAGGTTAGGGCTACTTGACCCTAAGGGTAGGGATACTTCACCCTACATGCAAAGAGTGCTTAAATTCTCTTGATAATTTGTATGTACGCGAAACTGAGATATTAGGTTAAAACTGTTGAATTTAAAACGTCTTTATTATGAAGAAATTTTAATTAAACTAATATTAAAATTAAATAATATGGCAAGCACAAAACGCAGCTGTTATTAATAAAATTTAGTTAATAAATTAAATTATTCTAGTCACTAAATTAAATCTAGTTATTAAATTACATTAGTTCAAAATTTAACAAAAAATTAAAATATTGATTTAATTAAATGATACAAATTACAGCCATGGGATTAGAAACCTAGAAAGTCGTTAGCGCGTTGAAGAATTGCCGGTTTTGTAAAATTAGACAAAAAACCAGATTATCATCAAAATGAAAAAAGAAATTCTAAAAAATGTTGTACAAAACATGAAGTTGAGAAGGCTCAGTTCTTCAAATATGTAAAAAAAATCAAAGCAAAAGGATAAAAATATATTTTAGAAGAAAATTCAAATCAGCAAAGAAATACGAACTCAATATAAATGGCGAAACGTTAATTAAAACCAAACGATGACAAAAAGTTCGAGCAAAAGATTTTTATAAAACTAATAAATAAATAAAACTCATTCTTTCTCAAGCGAGGAAAAAATACAATAAACAAATTTCAATTCTTTTTAAAAATGTTTACTAAAATAATTATTTGCATTCTTTGAAAATCTCACAATAAAATTTTATTCATTAAATAATTACGTACAAACCATTTTTAAATAATTATTTCCTATATTTGAGTTCCCATATTGGCGATAAACTTCTAACTACACAATATGCTTCCGTCGGCTGCAACATCGAAGCAGCAGTTGCTTTTTGTTAGGGTCAAGTATCCCTAAATGGCTAGGGTCAAATTTCCCTAACTTGACTTTTTCTAAATAATTTAAAGATGAAGCCACTTAGAATTAAGATGCCACATAACATCATACATCAAATTAAAGCTAGAAGTATGCTTAAAACTCAGAAATATTTTAATCCATCATATCTTCAATAATGAACTTCCAATCCACTGAGGAATGAAAAAGTGAAAATTTACTTTTAGACCCTCCCAAAACTATTTACTTACACTCCATTACGATAGCTTTTCAGATTAGAATGAAAATCCCCACCAATAGGCCATGTGACCAGAGGTCGTATAAAAATGGCACACACAAATTACCAATTATTTCACGATCTGAGAAAATCACATAGGGTCAAGTATCCCTAGTTTCCCCTACATGATGTTATGTAGTATCTTAATTCTGAGTGGTTTAATTTTTAGATTATTTAGAAAAAGTCAAGTTAGGGATGCTTTCCCCTCCCTAAATGCTACTGCAGCTTCGATATCGTAGTCTACCGAGGCACATTGAGTGGTTAGGATGAATTTTCTAGTGGGGCGGAGTTTGTCGCCAATGTTTTGATGTGGTAATTTCAAATAATGCATATAATTATTTTAGTAAGAATTTTTAAAACATTGAAATTTATTTATTCCATTTTTCTTAGCTTCCGATGAAAACGATTGTTATTCATTTATTATTTTAATAAAAACCTTTTGCTCGAACTATTTTTTATCGTTTGGTTTCTTTTAACGTTTCGCCATTTCGGCTGAGTTCGTTTCTTTGTTGGTTTGAATTTTCTCGTAGAATATATTTATCTTCTTTTGCTCTTTTTGCATTATTATATTAAGAGAACCAAGTAAGTCTATTTAACTTTTCCAACTTCTTATCTTGGACAGCATTTTTTTAAATCCTTTCTTTTGAATTTTGGGCTATTATGTTCTATTCTAATTTTCCACAAACCGGCAATTCTTCAATGCTAGTGATGTTGATACGTTACCAGTTCCATTGGTGTAATTTTTTTCATTTAAATAATTAAATATTTTATCTGTTTACTTAATTTTGAACTAATTTAATTTAATTTTATAACTAGATTTAATTTATTGAGTAGACTAATTTAATTTAATAACTAGGTTTAATTTATTGAGTAGACTAATTTAATTTAATAACTAGGTTTAATTTATTGAGTAGACTAATTTAATTTATAAACTAAAATTTTACTAATAACAATTGCGTTTTATAAATGCCATATTATTTTATTTTTAATATTAGTTTCATTAATAATTTTTGATAATTAAGACTCTTTCAATTGATTACATTTAACCTATTATCTGAATTTAGAGTACATCCAAATTATCAAAAGAATTTAAGTACTCTTTGCATGTAGGGTCAAGTATCCTTACCACTATGGTCAAGTATACTTACCACTAGGATCAAGTATCCCTAAGGTTAGGGATGCTTGATCCGAGGTGATTTCATGAAATATATTTATTATGTGATTAAATGACATATCAATTTAGCATAAGTACATTTGTTATTCTTAAAAACATATTATGTTATTATGCTAACTATCAAAACTTTCGAGAAATATAAGAAAAATTAAAACTAGTGTCAAGTATCCCTAGTTTCCCCTACTTCATTCAAAATTAATAGAGGCTTGTGTTCCCTTCATACACATACGGTACTCCAGCTCCCCTCATGAAAGAGCCCACATGCAAAATTGCTTTAAATTGTGACATAAAAATGTGATACATATGATGAATATATATATATAGTAGTATAAATCAAAATATAACTTGTTATATATGAACATACAAAACAAAGTAAACAAGACATATCAAAATGCAATTCAAAAACTAAAAAATTATTAATTAAACAAAATTTAAATTATGATCCCATAAACAAAAGTGC
>BGPR01048044.1:0-11647 GCA_013235015.1 Araneus ventricosus | reverse complement strand
CTCTATTATACGACGTGCCTAAAACCCTACTCTTTTGCTATAAATGGTTTATGGTCCGGATTTTTGGCATTCCGATCTCTAACTTTTGAGAAGGGTTAATTACTTTCTGATCACCTCCCATTCGAGCTAAAGGAGAGATAAAATTGCCAATGGGTCATCAAGGCAGAACAACTGCGCCAAAAGAATGCGAACTGTCAACAAAGAGAAGTCTGAATAAACCGCTTTCCAATGGTTGTGGTTTGGCTGGAAGGCCACAAACGTTTAGATCTCAAGTGTTTGTTTTAATTTGTTGGAAATCTCATTCACAGGATGATCAAAATTAAAATATAGGTGCTTAGAGCTCAATCGGAAAGAAAGTACTGGGCCAAACGCAGTGTCATTTCGTATACATACTATTTTAGACTATGGGAATTTTAGGGTTTTATGGTATATTTAGACTAATCGATTGATAAAGAAAAAAGTTCACATTTTCGCCACCAGGAGCAAAAGTGGCGTTGAGGGCTGAATTTGGGCAGTAAATTAAACATAAAAACTGAAAAAAAGGGGAACACTCTACATGATTAATTAATATTTAATGAACATTTTAGCACAAAAATATTTTTAACAGTTAAAATGGTTTTTTTTTAATATTTTCAATTTGTCTCTGGCAACAAAAGTTTCATGAGTGTAAAAATTATGTACATTTTTGTTCGCTTGATCTCAATCTTTGTGATTTTTGGTTATGGAGTAATCTAAAACAGCTTGTGGCCTCTGTAAATGTGGATAATTAAGCTGATTTAAAGGACTGCACAACACTGCACAGCAGAAAATCGACATAGACATGATGCATTCTGCAGTCGATATTGTCATTTTCAGAATAACCATGGTACAAAACGCTCAAAGGAAACATATTGAAGATATTTTGTTAACTGTCTTGCGAAATAAAAGAAGCAAAGCTGAAAAACATAAACTATGAATTATACAGTCAAGAAAGTATATTGAAAATGTGCAAAATTTCAGTGAAATGTAACTTCTCAATATTTATTTTTGTGTTAAAATGACCATTAAATTTTAGTCAATCGTATAAAGTGTTCAATTATTTAGTTTTTATGCCTATTTTACTGCCCAAATTCAGACTGCAGCGTCACTTTTGGCCTTACTGGAGAAAATGTGAGCTTTTTTCTTTATAAGTCGACTCCTAATGGTGCAAATAGTCGTAAGCATGCGAATTGGCATTGCGTTTTGTCTAGTACTTTCTTTGCAACTGAGCTCTAAATACGAATAATTTAATTTTAATGCCCCTGTATTGCTGTAGATGAAGCCTCCTCTGATCAACATGTCTTCCTTGCGTCTTCAAGGAAAATTTCAATGTCGCTTGAATATTTGTTAAGTATCTTTCAGATTTTTAATGATTGCTAAATAAAAATTTTAAAATGCCTTCATTTTTTAGAAGTAGTACTTTTAGAATAAGAGTAGTATAACATTTAAGCATTGTTACAAAAAAGATTAAAACACTCAAGAATACTGTTACAAAAATCGTTTTCTGGGTGTATGGTGTAAACAGTCCAACACGCAAGATAATGGAGAATGAAGGTTTATTCACAAATATGCAGGAAAACACGTAGCACAGGTAACAGGAAACAATAGATATTGCTCAGATTAGCAACGTAAACAGACAACAATTCACAGGTAATAATAGTTCAGCACTTTGTGATTTAGCAACACAAGCAGTCAAAAAATTACTAATAACGATAATAACAGAACTTTCAGTAGCGCACAGTTCACCAGCTTTTTAGCTCGCACTGTAGACGAAACTCCAAAGTCGTTCCAGTCGATCAACACCCCTCTCTGATCCAAGCGCGGCCCTTATAAACTCTCCCCGACAGGCCGTTACGTCACATGGAGTTTTCTCGTACATTCAAGCGTATTTTTTTCCTAATAGAGATAACGAGAAAAGGGTCGCATTTTCTGGAATCATCGATTTGTCATCAAGGTCCCCAAATTTGTCTCCAAACTCGTCGCCAAGGTCAGGGGTCCAGGCCCGGCCATCCCATACTTACCCCTGTAAAACTCTCTTCAAAAACATAAGACATAAGTGAGGCAGGAAAGTGACATTACATTTTTGCAACAATACCATTATGAATTAAACTAAGATCGACTTGCTTCAACGCTTCATTTTGATAGCACTGTTTTCACATGATACAGGGTGCAAAAATTGCGACAGCCTTCCTACAACATTGCATTCTTTCTTTCACATAGAGCGACTAAATATTCTTGAACATTTATCATTACCCCTAATTTTTCTATCACGCTGCTTAAATTCAGCTAAACACGCTAGTTTCGCTTTGCACGGTTGCGATACAACACTAAATGAACTAACCTTTTTATAGGGTGATTGCATGCATTGTAAACAGTTGTAGAAAATAAAATATATCAAAACAAATTATTCTGAATTTATTTTAAAAATGTTAATGATTTTTTATTATTGTATGAGACGAAATAAACTTAATAAATTTTAAATATTAAAATTTAAAGATTTCAGTCCCTTACATATTTAGCAGGTTATTTCCAGAAATCGTACAATATGAATGAATCGTAAGAATATATTTCAGTCCTTCAGTGGTTTCATTCAGAAAGAGACGGTCTATAGTAAAATTTTAACTGATAGTCCATTTATGAGATCCATACTCACTCAGTGGGCCTGGTGAACGTTAAATGTAACGTCGAGGGTCAAACGTTTCCAGCTGGTTTGGCGCTGAAGTTAGGAGAGAGAGGTGCCAACTCATTTGACCATGGCGCAAAATTAAAAGATCCGTTCCAAAATAACTCTCGTTTTGCTCCAAAACGGGACGTTAATAACTAATTTAAACAAAATTAATCCATAATTATACTCTTATTAAGTACGACATACCTCCGAAACAGAATAAATTATTTTTTATTTGAATGTTTCCTTGCGAATCTTGATCAATTTGAAGTCAAGATTTTTAAATATATATATATTTTTCTTTACCTTTTATTGTTTTGCACTTTGCAGACCCCAAGTAAGAAAATTCATTTTTATGCACATTAAGTAAAAAATTGAAATCTGAAAAAAGGAGTGTTTTATGTTAGGAATTTCCAGAATACATCCCTCGTTTTTCAGACTTAGTTTATAAAAATTATAAAAGCGCGTTCGAATCCGCACTCAACAAAACAAAAAGAAATGTTCATAATTTAGAGATTTTTTTATTGATACATGCAATAAAATACAATATTCATTCGGATGCAATGATAAATAGACATAGCTATACATTCAATTTCTTTTTAGGGTGTCTAATTTAAGGAAAAATGAAACGATCATAATTCATTATTGTTTATCAACGGATTCGGAAATCCTCCGCTCTTTTGCGCATGCGCCGGGCGGAGTTATTTTTATCAAAATAGGGGGAAAGTGGAGAATGGAAGGGTGATGTTTACATTTTACTGAGCTTGATCTAACAAAGAACTCCGGAAATGCGCTCATTGACTCATTGCCTGACACCCCTTTCCGGTGTAAAATCGTCCCAAAGTGGTAGTCTCGGAATCCGTTGTTAAACAGTATTTGGCTTTGTATTTAGTCGAAAGTTAAATGAGAATTTTTAAGCATCTCTTTGGAGCATCAAAAAACATACGTTTTAACGATAATTATTCACAGTAACTAACACTTCCCTAAATATTTCTCCGTTGAATAAAATCATCATAGTTTAAATGATTCAGGAAAATATGTAGTCGAAATATTAGTTTTCAATTGTAAAACTTTTTAAAAAAACTCACTTCATTTAATTTTTTTATTGTATTAAGACCATGCAAAAGTTTTTCTCATTCAAGCAAAAAATTGCTACTTAGTTAAAATAAATTAACCTAGTTTTCAGTAAAATCTAGCCTATGTCTTTTTACTTCAAAAATTGTTCTCTGAATTCTTTTCTGCTTGGATGTTTACTGCTGAAACAAGGGGGAGTCTTCTTAGGGATGGGGAAAATCTACCGGTTTAAATCGAAAACCGGTTTTTTTCGGTTAACCGGTTTTTTCAGTTATTTTTTTGCCCCGGTTTAAACCTGTTACTTTTTTCAATCCAAAAACCGGGAGAAAAACCCGGCAAAATCAGCTATCGAAAGATAGGCTCGATTTTAGGTTCGAGTTATGAAGTTTTGAATTTCATCATTTTAGGCCAATTAACGGCCACCGCTTCCTCGAGGCGGACATTCAGATGGTCTAAAATAGTCATAGTCAAACTTTCGTAACTCGATTAGTTTTGATCGCAGAAGAGTAGAACAATTTGTTTAAAATTTCAGTGTACCAAAAATATTTTAATAATTATAATTAATAGGAGCGAGGGACTGTATAAAAATTTATAAATAGTTTTTTTTCTTATTATACATATAGACGCAAACAATACAAAATGCGATTACTTAGTCTGTACTCTCTAATTTCTTTTTTTATTTGTTTACAATACTTAATACAATTCTTAAAATTTTGTCTACAATACTTATTTCATTAATTACTCATTTATTATTATTACTTATTATACTAATTACTTATTTATAATAATTACTTATTACATTAATTAATTATTGTATTAATACTTACTTATTGTATATTATTATTAATAATAAATTCTGACCACAAACGTTGCTTTTTTTAAAAAAAACACCCGAAAACTGGTTTTTTCAAAAACCGGTTATTTGGAGCGGTTTTAACCGCCAGGTTAAACCGGAGATGAAAACCCGGTTTAACCGCAAACCGAGGGTTTTTTGCAATAACTGCCATCCTTGCTTCTCTCAATTTTCTCGTATAAATACACAGTATGCCGTGTTTTGTATTTAGCGTCGTAGTAGAGAATTTTGTATGCATTCGGGCTTCTTCCCTTTGGTTAATAAGGTTCAAAATTTGATACAGGTTTACAATTATGATGCCAAGATCACATACCAAATTTCATTTATCTAGCAAGCTGCGTTTTTGAGTTATCGTGTTCACATAACCACGAATAGACAGAAGGGCAGACAGTCAATCATTTGATAAATTTGATACAGATCTACAGTTCTGGTGATAAAACGATATGCCTAATTGCATCTATATAGGACGCTGAGTTTTTGAGCTGTCATGTCCGCATCCTGCAAATGGACAGATAGACTTAATATTGATAGACTTCGTTCAAAATTTGATAGAAATCTGCAATTTTGGTGTGTTAAATTTCTTTCTTCTACCAAATTTCTTCCTAGCTTCTTATTGTGTTCACAGACAAACAGACAAAAATACCAAAAATGCTTTTTTTTCGGTCTGCCCTTTTATATCCACAATTCCGATGATAAAACCACATGCTAAATTTCATCCATCTACTTCTTGTATTTTTGAGTTATCTTGTTCACATGCACACGAAATGACAGGCACGTAGACTTCCTGTAGAGGGATTTCTTCCAAAATTTAATAGAATTCTACAATTTTGGTGAAAGGTACACATACCAAATTTCATCCTTTCAGGGATTCAGGATTTCAGGGATTGGGTGTAAGATCCACATACCAAATTCCACTTTCTAGCTTGTTGCGATTTTGAGTTAACTTGTTCAGAGACAGACAGTCATAATTCCAAAAATGACTGTTTCGGACTCCGGGAGGTCGTCAAAATCTTGAGAACGAATTTTTTTACCATTAAGTATTTCTATATTTCGCTTACAAGAAAGTAAACAACTGAATTTGCATTACTCACAAAGATATTTTCTTTTCAGTTTTTCATTGCGCTGAAAAATATAAGGATTTTTTTTTTAATATGGAGTAAAACCTTTACCATGAAAACGTTAATTTGAACACAATTTTTGAGAATTGTTTTCTATTAACAATTTTAAAAAATCATCCAATTTTTGTTTTATGTTTTAAGTTTGCCTTTCAAACTTTCTGATTTATGTCTTCATAAGACCACGATAGCAAGACTAAAGGTTTCTGTAGTGAGAATAAGTATAGTGATAGGTTGGTCGCTTGTTCACATGAAACAAAAACTAATCGTTCTTTAAAAATGTTTAAAAGTTGTAGAATATCCGTAAAAATGTACCGGTTGAATCAATGGATTAATTTGTTATTTTCCCATTTTTTTTAAATCGTATTACTTGTGCTATTCGTTTTTATCATACTATTCTAAAAAACATAAAAAATGTTTTATTGTAATCTTGCATTATTTTTTAGAGATCGAAGCCATTGGGTTAAGCTTTTTAGTAACATTTTGGGAAACTTGCATGAGAAGTTGTAGGTACCATTATTGACAGTCAAATCGTGGAAAATGAGCTTTGAAATCGCAATGGAACTTTTTACAGCTTCGAAACGGGAAATACTCGTAATTATGGATGTAATAGATAATAAATTGCTGATTTTGGAAGAGGATAGCGAATAGTCGTTCGAGCTGAGATAGTGAAAGTTGAAGAAATTATACTTTAAAAAACGCGGATGAAATGGTTTTATTACATATATAATGCTTAGATTTATTCTTATGAATTTTTTGAAACTTTTTACCTGATTCATTCAGGCAAAGAGAAGAATTCATCTAAGAAACTTCAATCAAAAAATATAAAATCAACTACAAAAGTTTTAGAGATTCGTTCAGGAAGCGAAGAAATAGAATTGTTTAGAAATTGATTATAGCTACCAGTAAGTCTAATCTTTTAAACATAACTAAAGTACGAAATGAGTCGTATAATCCGTCAAATTTGCCGAAAACAAGCTATAGATTTCATTAAAAGAGCTTCGCATTGCTTGAGCAATGTATTTGAAATTTCCTTTCCGAAAGAACTGGAAAAATGAAATAAAACTTTTATAAAAACACAGAGCTGAAAGGTCCCTTTCTGATAGAAGGAATTTTAATTTTAAAACACCAGAGCCTTTAGCAGGAAGTTACATTAAAACTGCTGATGGAAAAAAAAATATCTTTGAATTAGTAAGAGCCACGTTGGTCCTGATGATAAGGTCTTGATTTCAGAACAGAAGGATACATGTTAAAGACCCG
The DNA here is from genome assembly GCA_013235015.1 of Araneus ventricosus. NCBI lineage: Eukaryota > Metazoa > Arthropoda > Arachnida > Araneae > Araneidae > Araneus > Araneus ventricosus. The sequence continues at coordinate 4,662 of BGPR01048044.1, read as the reverse complement.
ATTCTTGAGAAGGTATGCCAATCATGTCAAATCTGCAGTAGTTGGTCAGACATATCACAAGGGGCGGCCCGAGGCCTGGGCAAACCGGGCAACTACCCGTGGCGCCAAAGTCGGAAATGGCGCCAAAGCGAGAGTGTGAAGAAAAAAATGATATAATAAACTTGAGAAATAAAGTCATATATTTTTTAAATAAACTTATTGAATATATTATTTTTGCTGTCTCTCTCTCTTCAATGACCTCTATATAATCTTAAATATTTCTGAAGTTTAAAAATTCTCACCATAGTAGTATCAAGTCACATTTACAAGTAAAACATGCATATTTCTAAGTAAAATTTTGTTTGATATTTAGAATACGGGCATTCTAAAATTTAAAACAAAAACACATTCGATATGTGCGAGGGGGCGCCATATTTTTGCCTTTCCCGGTTGGTAAAGCTACCTCGGGCCGCTTCTGGATATCACAGTGGTGTGGCGTGAAAGTTTAGAGGACGAATGGGTGCCAGCTCAGGTAGAGTCCCCGTCATCTTACCACGGTACATAACTGCAAGGTCCGTCCCCATATAGCCCTCGTGTAGCTTCAAAATGGAACGTTGATCTAACTTGGTTTTGTCTAAATGAGATGATCCTAGTTGTATTCCAATATCCAACTTGTTTAAGAAACAGGCAATTAATTGTCAACAATATACAGGTGTCCATAAAGTTTCTTTGCAATTTCGATATTTTATGAATAGACAAATCCGTAAAAATAATTACTAAAGTGGAGTAGATATTGAAACGGTCATTTTTGCCTCATTTAATACATCTCTTTTTAGGCACCATTAGTTGTACGAAACGCATGAAGACGATGCTCGATTTCTTGCCATATTCTGAATAGCATAGCGACACCATTAAGATAATTGAAATAAATTCTTGAAGGAGTCTTTTTAAATGAATTTTTAAGAGATCTTTTGCTTCCAGTCATTAATGTTTTGTGCTTTTGCTCGATACCGAACCCCACAGAGAGAGATACACATCCCACGATACAGGTTATGCCTTTTCTTCGGAAGTAGCCATTTTTTAGAAATTTTTTTCAGTAGTATTTCCTTCATCAACAATGTAACTGAAATACACAAATGTAAAGTGTTCACAATCTTTTATGGTGATTAAGTTCAAGGGACAAATTTTAGATATTTTTTGAAATCATAAAGAAACTTTATGGACACCCTGTTTACTATGATACTGAAATTTGTGTTTAGGGCTTCATGTTCACTTTATACAGATTATAATGAACAAATCCAATTCCACTGTTCCCAAGAAGTCAACATTTAGGAAGCCACCATGCCTCTAACGAATTTTGCCCATTTCGGAAAAAGATGCATCATCTCAAATAGAAAACAACTTCATCTCAGCAAGCTTTCCCAAATCAAACTTTGTAATCAGTGGTCACTCTGTATCAATAACGAAATGGTCTCCTCCGCTGGAGACAGAACTCGGAGGAAGTGATTCCGACTGCAAGATAACTTCCTCTCGTGCTTACTGGAGATAGTTGGAAATGGGCAGGGTAATTACGTCCCCATAATCGTGACCAAGTTTATCTCGGCGAATGGAAGCGTGTCTCAGAATTCATTGTAGAGCGTCGTTCCGACTTTCAACGGCTCACATTTTTCTCTTTCGTGTCCACTCTTGCGTATGAAATGAGTGTATTTCAGCCATACACGAACAGAGCATTGATAGGGAAGATAGCAGCTCTTCGGAAGACACTTTTAATTTTTAGTACTTGAGATTCCGAATATGCGGGAGAAAATCAACTGTGAAGAATAAGATTGGGCAGACAGAATATCAGGTAGTCAAATTAGTTACGGCTGTTAGATAGGAAAATATTCTGCTTATTCCTTCCATGATAAGTCCAAGAAATAATTGCTGAAGACAATGATTCTTGGAGTCTGAGTACTTAAGCAATAATTTTGCTGTGAAAATTCTTCTGGTTTCCAAAATTTTCTTCCTCGGACACAAAATTTTCGTCCTCAGTTGTATTGATAAGAAAAACCATTCTTGGCCTTCTTATTTTGGGAACAGAACTTTGAATACTGGTTTTAATTGTTCATCCCTTTCAAATGATTTTTGCCAAATGTTACTACCTTTTGTTATATCGTACCCGCTTGAGGGAAAAGGCTGAGATAATCACTGGATTAAATTATTAATAACAAAACATATTTTATATTATTTATACTCATTTGTCTGTTTTTAAGGATGAAGTGACGGGAAGGGTGTCTTAGCACTTTTTTTTTATTATTATTTCTATATCCTTGGAGGTTTATTTCGCCCTGCCCCCTCCCCAAAAGGAAATCCAATGTTTGAGACAATTTCTGGATTTAATAATTAGCAGCAAAATACATTTTATGTTATTTATACGCATTTGGCTGTTTTTAAGGGTGATTTTTTGTCTTAGATTTTTTTATTATTCTTCGTGCACCTCGGTGTGCAATTTTAGCAATTTATTGTAAGGGTGCCATTCGATGTGATAGGCTAATAGCCAATCACGCTCTAGTACTAGGGGAATTTTAAAGAATTGCACACACAAATTGTACGCTGCTTTTATTGAACTCCAAATCTACCGTGGTCGTAAACTTATTAAATTAGAAACATTTTAAATAAAATAATTTTTAATGCTGTATATTATTAATTTTATATGGGTTTGAAGATACAATTTTTCTTGCAAAAGTCTTGTATATTCAGAGTCGAAGGATAGCTGTCCGAGACCTAATGTCTCCGAAATTCAGACAGGCACTTGGGGCTACAGCAAGGCTATTTAAGCTGTGGATTGCGACCCGAAATGGAGTCGTATAGGGAAATATTTCGTTCTCGAAAGTCTCGGTACTCAAAAGTAGTTTAAAAAACCATCTTAATTCCAAATATTTCACAAAAACTCTCTAATAAATATTTTTTAGTTTTATTTCCTTTTGATTATCATCAATTAATGATTTCTTTTCTTTGTTATTTGTGGTTTCTGAGTTTAGGTAAAATTTTAGAGACAGAAATGAGATCGAGAAACTTCTTCCCACCCAAAATGGGGTTAAGACTGGTAAAAGGTTAAGAACTTGTAAGGTAGAGCATGTAAATATGACTTCGGTGGGCGTCCACACATTGGAGTGTGTGTGTTGTGGTTAATCCCACTTGGTCTGGCGAAACTAAGTCTATGAGTCCTTGACTCATGATGAAGGAGAGATTCATAATTAAAGTGAGACAGCTTCTGTTGGTTAAAGCGACTTTGGAGCACCTAAGCATCACCTGAGGTAGAAGTCTGACATTAGCTCCAGTCTGTAGGAGTAGGTTGCCTACCTGGAAAACCATCCGGTAAAACTGGCCCACATTTGGGTTTCACTTGGAAAAATGCCTGCAATAACTAGCTCGACTTCGTTGCTAAAGCGCACGACGATCGACCAAATTTGATTAATGCTGGGTAAGTGCGCGGTCTGAGGATATAGCTTGCAACTTTCCGACTGATGCTCCTTAGCTATGTGATTGATGCCTTAGCACACTTAGCCACTGGTGGAGCTCCACGTTGGTTTAGTGTGAAGAGTAATGTGACATCTTCAGCGACTCCTTGCTGTTCATGGTTCAAAATTATGAAATCCACCCCGAAATCCCGTGGAGCTTCAAAACGGGGTATTAATCAAATAAATGAAATCCATGAATACGAAAAGTAGCTTTTGACTTTCGTCAAAAAATCGATTGGTGTACCTAATTTTCTTTTTAGAAGCGATGTATAGCAAAATAATTTTGCACATTTCAATTTAGTATTGACTTGATCGACTTTCTATAGGCTTGAAGTAAAGCTTAATTTTTTAAATATTTTTGAAATTCTTATTATTTAATAGAGAAGAAAGTCTTAATAAAGAGCAAATCAGGTAATCATTTATTTGTTTCAGTTTTGTATCCACAAGTAACTAGTATTAGCAGTGGCGGATTTTGATAATATGAGGACACAGGTGCAAAATTGTTTTGAGGCACCTCCTCCAACCCCAGTATCGTAAACTTGTCATCGGCTTGTCATCTGATGTGCGTCGAAGACATTTTGAGACCTCCCTCCAGTGTCTCGAGGCACGAGACGAGCGCTTCTAGAGCCTGTGCGGAAAACCGCCATTGGACATTCGAAACATTTTTTTCATGAAAAATCAGAATTGATTAGCTTTCCTTAGATTAACGTCCCGTTTTGAAACTTTACGAGGACTGTTTTGGGACGGATCTCATACTTTTGAACCTAGGATAGATGACGAAGATACCACCTTAGCTGGCCCTCCGCTCTCCAAATTTCCATCTTGCACCAGCGTGGGAATGTTTGATCATGACGGTAGGCTTGATATGCAGTATAACCACATACACGGTGAATTTTCAGTAAAATTGAGTCTCGAACTGGAAGCTGAGGGCAGGAGGAGCAAAATCCCCGAAGCCCTACGGCCAGTGTATTTACTCTTATCCATTGCAAAGAGGGCCCAGTATGAGTTAAACCAGTGGTGTAGCGAGGGTAAGTGGCGTCCGAGTCATAATACGATTTTGGGCGCCCCCTCGTCATTACCAGAGAATTAATTTGTGTTAACGGCGCCGGGGGCAAAATATTTCTTCGCCCCTCAACGTTTTTGACTTTAAAAAGTGACATACACGCATTAACATTTTGTCACC
>BGPR01048043.1:0-11647 GCA_013235015.1 Araneus ventricosus | reverse complement strand
TGCTTCTAAACTGATGTATTTCTTATTCGTATGTCATGAAACTGGGAGTGTTTTATCGTCAAATGAAAAGATAATTCACAGTATTTTTTGCAATCCTTCCGAAGTTTTATTTTCAACCTCAGTCTGTTATTTTAAAGTAAAAATCTCTCACTTTAAGTTAGGAAAATTTTACCGTCACAGATAACATATTTATCATCACGTGAAAGAAAGCCCATCATATTATTATGGAATTTAGGTACTTTTGCGTTAGACGGGCGCAAGCGAAAAATCGCCAAATAATGTAGAATTCCGCCAAATTTCTTACAACCATTCTCTTTGCGACTTGGCTCGCGTTTGGTTCTCAACTGGCGACATTTGCGCCCGGCTATCGGAAAATCGCTTCGCTCTTGGCGACTTGGCTGTTCACAATTGGCGACATTTGCGCCCGGCTATCGGAAAATCGCTTCGCTCTTGGCGACTTGCATCGCGTTTGGTTCACAATTGGCGACATTTGTACCCGGCTAACGGAAAAATTCCGGAATTTAGTATACTCATTAACTTTCAATCTATTCTATTCTGTTCAATTTAGTATACAGTCGGACCTCTATTTAACGAAGTCGCTAAATCCAGAAAAAAAGTTCGTTATATGGAAAATTCGTTAAATAGAGATTCACCTTTTAAAATACTTTATGAATTTAAAATCTGTTTTGTGTAGTTTAAACACTAAATATTATTAAAAAAGTAACTAATCACACCTTTATTTTGTAAATTAATATCTATTTGTTTTATATATTTTACCCATCAAAAAAAATCTGCAAGGAAAACAAGAATAAAACAAATATTGTCCGGGAATACACTGTATTTTAAATTTAAAAAATAATTTTATATTAAAATTAATGAATTTTAGCATTTCATTATTCGAAGGTTTGTTGATTTCTGCATCATGATCATTTCCATCTTCATCATTTTCGTCTTCATCGCAATTCATTGCTGTATTGTTTTTATTTTTCACACTGTCCACTTCAAAACTTCCACATCTTCATAAACACATGCTTTTAAACGTTTTGAACAAGAATTCGATTAATCATAATTTTGTATATTATCACGATTTTTTTATTATGGTTGATAAGCTGTTTGGAAGAATACCAAATTTTAAAGCAATAACCTTTTTTTCACGCCTTTATCCACCTCATGAAGAATTACATTTTTTTCTTTGATGCTCAAGCACTTTCGCTTTGACATTTTCCAGCTTCAAGGTCAGTGATCACCATAAAATGTGTTAAAAGAATGAATAAGTTTGAAATGTTTAGAAATATTTTGAGTTATAGGGAGAAAAAAAAATATTGGATCACAAGAAATAGTTCTTTAAATAGAGAATGCACTTCGCTATTTGGAGGTTATTTTACGAAGAAATTCGCAAAATGCTCTTGGTTCCAAGAAAAAGTTCGCAAAATAGAGAAATTCGTAACATAGAGGTTCGTTAAATAGAGGTCCGACTGTACTTATTAACAATGTAATCAGAGATTTATCTCTGTTGCTGACATTATGAAACACAAAGTTAACAGTTTTAGAGCATAATTTTACAATTAACCAATAAATCTTTCGGGGCTAAATCCCAGCCAATTGGCGGTGAAACTCATCTCATGCCCCGTGTGATGATGAATGTTTGTGAAGAGGCACACCCGTTTCAGCGAGGCAGATCCGATAATTTAGTTAATCCCACATTCAATTACCATTTTGGCTTCAGGGATATTTAGGGAGATAATTTCCAAGTTTAGCATTTGAGTTGGAAAGCATTTCGTCAATTTTGATGAAAACGGAGTGCCATCTTTGTATTTGGGTTTCCTCAATTCCACAATTTCTATTTTGACCAGGATGATGGACTGCGATCTGAATGTCCGATATAAACTTTTGACTCCGAGATTTTTCAAGTGTTAATGAAAGATTAAAAGGACAAAAGTTAGAAATCAAACATTTAACCAGCGGGAGTAGTCTCCCCTAAACTTTCTCGTACACTTTCTAAGTGGAGATTCGTCAAAATTTCGAGTTCGAATTTTTTTGACGATTACAATACTTTCTCTTTGTATACTTCGTATACGAGAAAGTAAAAAGTCATTCAAATTATTCCGCATTATGTCATCACTGAATGTTATAAATTGTATGAAAAGCATATACAGTCAGTTGCATGCATTTAACTGTCTCTATTTGCATCTTGCATGAAGTCCACTGTCCACTTCAAAACTGCCTCATCCACATCTTCATAGACACATACTTTTAAATGTTTTAAACAAGAATTCGATTAATCATAATTTTGCATCTTATCACGATTTTTTATTATGGTTGATAAGCTGTTTGGAGGAATACCAAATTTTAAAACAATATACTTTTTTTCACGCCTTTATCCACCTCATGAAGAATTAAATTTTTTTCTTTGATGCTCAAGCACTTTCGCTTTGACATTTTCCAGCTTCAAGGTCAGTGATCACCATAAAATAGTATTTTGCCATCACCATAAAATAGTTTTTTTTAAATTCTGTTTGGCTTAACAGAATAGTATTTTGCCGATATTCAATTCGATACCGGATTTTATTATATGCCACCCTCCATATGTATGCGAATATGCTTCATTTTATTTTTTAATTAATTACGACAGGTAGCATGATGATTTCCTATATCTAAGAGCCTATAAAAACTTTTTTTGTTTGTATAAATGTCAAATCATTTTTTAAAAGAAATCCTCAAAATTATCCACATTGGTTATATTGAGAATCATTTAAACTTTTATTCTTCAGTTCTGCTCAATCTTTAAATAATTTCAGCGTGAGAAAATATAATTTCAGATAACGGAATGACCTTATAGTAAATGTAAATAGGATACAATTTATTTGATTAACATTCTACTGTGAAAATATTCAATTCGGAAAAACATCGGAATTTTGAATCGCAATAACTAACTATCATGACATATCAGTCTTCTCGCCAAATTTCCTAACGTCTTCAACATGATAATGTTTGACGCTTTACTAGATTATAAGCGCAACAGTCATATTAATTCCCGATGAAATATCTATTTAGAATTGTGAATCACATATTGTTGCGAAGCTATAATAAGGTTGTTTCCCTAATATGCTAAACTTATGGCAAGAAAGAGTGTTTTAAAGAGCTTTTACTAAAAGCCAAGCCTATTATTCCCGACCTTGGCGACAAACCTGGCGACCATTTTGGCAAGAAAACGAAGCTTCTAGAAAATACAAGAAATTTGGCCCTATCCCTACTAGGAGCGGAAATACCAAGAACCTTCGAGAGATTACTATTTGATGTCATTTCTTGTTGTGGTGCCTGTTTGGGTTATTAATTTATAAAAGTGCTGTTCAGTTTTTTTACCTGTGCTGCGTTTTTTTTTTTTTTGGAATATTAGTCAAATAAAAAGCCATTTATTTTTTTATTATCCTGATTATCGGACTGCATTCACGCACACCCACCAGACAATAACTATTTAGTAATTATAAAATAGAACAAAAAAATTTTGGAATTTCCAATATTTCCTCACAAAAATAAATTTAAGCCCTCTTACTGAAATGGCATGTCAGACTCGTGCATCAAAATGCAGATTCTTCTTATATTGAAATTTATATTTAAGTTAAAATAGCAATTAATTTAAAAGATAAAAATCCTGTCGACGCGCTTCAGTATCAGAACTGAGAAAAACCATGAAACACAGCTGAAAAAATACCAGCAAATTCATTTTTTTAACATTACCAGAAATAATGACCTCAAGAGTAATAAAACTTATTGAGAAGATAGGCAATTTATTGGATAATTAACTTTATTTGATCCAAAACATATGCTGGCCTTAATATTTTGTCTAAGACATCTACTATGTAGTGGAGAGTTGCCGAATTAGACCGGGGCCTAGACTAGACCTGTTTCAAAACTCAATTTTATTATATATTTCGGCCATAAAGTAAGCAAATTATGTTGCAACAATGTAAATGTAGTGTATGAAACAATTTTTAAAAGTAAACGCTACGTGGTTGAAGTTAGAGAACAAGTGTTAATATTTAGGTATCTTTAATTATTTTAAAAAATGACTAAAAGCCCTTACGTTGTTTTAAAGTAAGTAGGACAATAAGCTGTTATATACCCAGATAGCTACAAATCATTATAATAATTTTATTAAAACAGTTTTAATATAAGGTTTGAGGAACCTTTTTGTTGTTGTCCAAAAGTTGAGAACAACAAAAGAGAACAAGTGTTAATATTTAGGTATCTTTAATTATTTTTAAAAAATGACAAAAAGCCCTTACGTTGTTCTAAAGCAAGTAGGACAATAAGCTGTTATATACTCAGATAGCTACAAATCATTATAATAATTTTATTAAAACAGTTTTAATATAAGGTTTGGGGAATCTTTTTTGTTGTTGTCCAAAAGTTGCCTAGTTGGACCATACGCAATAAGCCTAAATTGGATCATTTATATCAATGGAATTATTATCCTGATCTACAGGAGTAGCTCAGAAAGCAGTTATAACCACTATTAGTCCTTCTCTCGCCCAATTATTTTGAACTTTTAGCTGTCCGGTTAGAAAACTTAGCTTTTAAAGCGAATGAACCTCTCTTTCTCAATTCCTACTATTAGTTCATACTCTCCCTTTATATATATATATATATATATATATATATATATATATATATCTTGTTCAAATTTTGCAATCGATTTTAAACTAACTTCCCGATGAGCTGGAGACTTGAAATTTTAAACATAGCTCAGAACTAGATGACAATGCAATATTAATTCGTTTCTTGTGTGTCTGTCTGTCTGTTTGTCTGTCATTTCATATTTTGCATGATGCATGCGCAGTACGTTTCTCATTATATCTCGAAAACTATTAACATTACATACTTGGTACTTGGCTATATGGATGACCCATGGGATCATTTAAGCACCCCCATATTTTAGCCATATCTTTGCGCATGCGCAGTACATTTTTCAATATATCTCGAAAACTATTAACATTACATACTTGGTACTTGGGTATATGGATGGCCCATGGGATCATCGAAGCACCTCCATATCTCAGCCATATCTTTGCGCATGCGCAGTACATTTTTCATTATATCTCGAATCACCTAAGTAGGTATTGACTTTAAATTTTTTTTTATATTACTTGTTTGTATTTAATTATAACTCTCTGAAATCTTAAGAATACTTTATGCATGCATTTTTGAGAAAATTTACATATAAATACGAGGTATCTGCTTTTGAGGTTAACATGATAAACGTAAAAAGACGTTTGCGCCGCTCGAAGGGTTAAATTGGAAGTGGAGCACGTCGAAGCAGAAAAACAATAACAGGACACTAATGCCATCAAATGCTGGATAAAAAAGAACAAAAATAAGGATACGTATCATTTGTGAGGAAACAAAGGAAGAAGAAGGAGTGATGCAGTGCATAATATGTCATACTTAGGTTCATGCATTATGACTTGGCGTGATTTTAAGAATCAATATGTATATATATATATATATATATATATATAGTGTTAGTATATAATTTTTCATTCTAAATTCTTTCATTTTCAGGTAAATTACCCTGTCTGTTTTTTCAACAACTTTAGTAAGAGGGATGGTTTGTACAGCAAAATTGATTTAACCTGGCTAATGCTCTTCCAAAGCAGAGCTTCTCATTTTATTGTTGAAAACTCCATATACTTGGATTGCTTTTTTTTCAATAGTTTTGATAGCAACAGAGTTCTTTTACATGTTAACATTTAAATGTTTAAACTTACCTTTTGCTCTTAGTATCTATAGTATTTTCTATTTTTTAGATTTTATTTTAGATTTGGTTATTTTGTTTAATTAATGCATATTTAGTTTATGAATTGCATTTTGATATGTCTTGTTTACTTTTTTTTTGTACGTTCATATATAACAAGTTATATTCTTGTTTATATATAAATATATTTGCTTTAATTGCGATTAAAGGAATTGGTGGTCGAATTTGGGATACCAGAAGTACAACCTTGGAAACCAATTTCCTTAAATGGACTGATGGCACAATTTTCAAGCTATTTTTTCCTACTTTAAATTGTATTTCATGAACGTTAATTGCATTGTTTTGAAGAGAATTTTTAAAGTTATTTTATTCGTACTTTAAATTGCACTTGATAAAAGGTTAATTCCATTGTTCTGTAGATAAATAAACTACAAAAATTCTACTGTTTGTTTTTCTTTAAAATTACTTCTTTATCACTGCATATTAAAAAATTTCCCGGTAGCTCAAATTCGGTAACCTTCTTCGGTATATCTTTAAAAATTTATTTGAGACAACGACATTTAGACGAGGTCTTGTGCTTAAATGAAAATGGATACAAGAATCCAAGATATGGCAGCCATTTTATGCAACTATAGATAATCTCTCTCCTTTTTCACTAATATCAAGGTAGCAGTTATCTCTAATGGAAGCATATTACCTTGAGTGCTGTATTAAATATGAAATTAATGACATTTTTACCAAATTTTACGAGAAAAAATAAATACAGTTGTGGTGGGTCGTTTAAGGATTAAGTAAATATTCCAAAATTAGTGTGACAATTATTTATTTAAGCGTTAAGTTACACACAGACAATTAACACAAAAATTTCAGAATTAGAACAAAATTAAAGAAGAGCATAGTTCATGGCATGCAGCAAATCCCATCGCTTGATCTTGTTAGGCACAGGAAGCGAGTTTGCCAATATCACTTGTTAGTCTCGTAATGTAGAGACAGGCAGCTTGAGTAACACTAGTTATGAAGAGCTGCTGGATAATAAGCTAAAAGCGTCCTGGCTTATTGTATTCAGTGGAATTTCTATGAGATAGAGCATTTATTATTGTTTTCAGAAGTGACGAATCGTATAAGTTAAAAGAGACATTTATTTAGACACCACATTTAAGAACATATTTACAGATCACATTTCCATTTAACAAGATTGATACTTGTCCTACATCTTATAGGTACAGCAACAGCTTACATGGCACTGAAGTCTCTCCTAGGAGAGAATGCTTAGAAGACCTACAGACCGTACCTCCTTTCTTCTGACATAGTAGAGACAAGCATATATACTCTGCTAATAATCATATCTGCATATCAGCTGCGGGAATCGAATAGACAACGTCATACGATTCCGATTAAATAGCTGCTAATATGGATGTCAAGTGAAGTGACTAGCTCAAAGAAATGACGTAAAAATCTTAAAGAAAGAATACTTCGAATCTTAGAGTAAAGGTACGAGAGACAATTTAGAAAAGATACAAGCTTCTTAGTTTAAAATGCAGAATTTCCTAACAGATCTGGCGTGATGCCGTTAAAGTCTTCAGTCAGTTATGGTTAGCGTTACAAGAGCGACTACACAGTGAATTAAAAACTTTTATTAAAAGAATGTCGAATAAATTTATTTTACGATATCCTTATATGATATGGTTCTTTCCCCGTAACAGATTTTACCAAAGAATGTTCCTTAACTTCCAAAAAATTATTTTCTGTTATACTTGGCGAGAATTTTTTTTTGGCAACTGCCAGACCTTTTATCGTTAAACTAAGTGGCTACTGTTTTCCCTTCACCAGAGATTTGCGCCAACATTCAGAGAATATTTCGCCTCTGCCAAATAGAAACTTCCCCCTCTTTATCTTTCGTTAAAAGAACTCCTTGTTTTCCCTTCTTTCTCCATTTTCCCTGTCACTTTTCCTCTTTTTCATAAATCTCTTTCGTACCGGTGACGTCACTCAGTCAGAAAAAAAGATAAAAATAATTACTTCGGTTTGCAATTCTGTGTATAAGTGGGTAGCAAAGTGTGGTTTTTAAGAATTTCTACCGATCCTTTTCTGCACTTGTGAGCAAGAGAGTGGTGACAGGTGAAAAAAACAGTCTTCCTGTTTTTTCTTCTTACATTGTTTACGGAAGCTTCTCGCTGTAAAAACACAATAAATATTGCAGATGCAAACTTTTGAGTAGGTCTCCAATTAAAAATAACGACGATTAAATAAACAGAAACGTGAAGTATTGATGTTAGCCATGCATAAAAATATCAATTCTATTTTCTGGATTGTTTCACGAGTGAATGTGAAAAACAATGCAACTCGGTAAGAATGTGAAAATAAGACACTTAGTGACCGATGGCGCTATGAGTTGACGGAGTTTTCTAACTCAAAATTTTTCACCTCTAAATATTGCTGGGAGAAAAGTGGCATTGGAAACAGAGGGTGGTCATAAATTATTGGACCCATTCCAAAAACTAACTTAAAAAACACTCAAATACAGCAATAACTGTGATAGTAGATCAAAAAGTTTCTTTTTCAAATAGGTAACGCGCCGTTACGACGCTCTAAATCTGCTGCAGCTGGAGATTCCCAACACAAATGTCAAAATGGCTACCGTGCAACATAAGGCACGTCTCTGGTTCCCCGAAAGCAAATCAATTGAAACAGTTCGAAAACGTTTTCAGTTAGAGTTAAGTTCAATTTAAAGGGACAGGAAATGTGCATCATAGAAAAGGTGCTGCGGAAAAATAAATAATATAAAACATTTCAGAAAATAAATTGGTCTTTTTATATTTTTGTAAAGTTGTAAACATCTCTGCCAAAATGCGTAAATACTCTGAATAATTTTGTTTCCTACAGAGTAAAGCTAAAATGTTTTACATCATTCTTCAAATTGTGAAAAATCGCAAAAAAGCAAAAGTATACTAATAATTATATCGGAGAAGAATAACTCCGCAGGAAGGACAAAATAAACTCCAGTCAGTAACTTTTTATTTTATAACAAATTAGTTTATCAATTCAGAAATGCCACCACGGTAGCTTCACAAAAGAAGAATAAATTATCTTCTAAAGGAAGTCTCAGAAACTGTAAACTTTTCTCGTAACCTCAAAAAAGAAAACGCTCATCAAACTCTTTTGGTAGAGTCAACTGCATTTCCTGACGAATTTGATTAAAGAAGCTCGGGAAAGAAGTACAGGTGAGCGCAATTTTTATATCTTCTTTATCTTATTTATATCTATATAATAAAAATCTTCAGATTTTTCGTTGGATTCTTCTACTTAAATTCATGTAAATGTAGATATAGATATAAGGTGTGTCCAAATGAAAAGGAGACCTTGGCTGCATCAGCGTTGTATCAAATCCCAGTGAGTTAATGTGCCAGCCGATAGATGGCGTAGTGGTATTCCCAGTTGCACCTGCGTAGTTAACGGCTTTGCGTCAATATCCTCATTTCTGGAGAGTTGTTTCCGCAGTTCGTTGTATGATGGATTCCTCCAGATCAGCACAAAGAGCAGTTATCCAATTTCTTCGCGCAGATGGGGAGCATGCTTCACAAATTTATCGCAGGGTGAAAGAGTTGTACGGAGAGCAGTGTCTCGCACGGAGCGTTATCAGCCAGCTCCCTCGTCCGAAAAAAGCCCACTCTGCCCAGAAGGCCGGAAAAGTGATGCACAGTTTCTTTTTCGACAAAGAAGGACCTCTACGAATCGATTAACTACAATGTAGTGCAACAGTTAACGCTCAGGACACGCAACACGTTGCTGAGGCTCAAAAAGATCATCAAAAACAAGCGCAGGAGCAAGCTCTAGAATGGGATAGAGCTTTTCCAGGACAACTCTATGCCACATGTGGTCAAGAAGGCTCTCGAGGTCCTTAAAACATTTCGATGGGAGGTCCTGTAACATCCTTCTTACAGCCCGATATCTCCCCATGTGACTCCCATATCTTCGGCCTCTTAAAACCAGCGGGAGTGGCCTCCCCTAAACTTTCTCGTATACTTCCCCAAAAAGGTGCTGTTTCCCCTCCCACCGCGTGGATAAATTAGAAGACCACATACCAAATTTCAGTTATATGATGTAAGTTACTAAAAGATTTGCCCCCATCTAAGCAGCCTTTTAGCTTGCCAGCAATATCTCCAATCTGATTCTTACAAATTTACTACCGATAGTTGTAGTTGAAAATATCATGCACATTGGCAGAGTGCTTAAGAAATTAAAAAAGCATGAAGAACAGAAGTGATGAATCAATTGACACTAATTTTGGTTTGTTACTTTACAACTTTGCTTTTAACAACTACTTTCGTTCTGTCAGAGTAAAAATAATGCAAAATCCACTAAAAAAAAATGCATTACGAAATATACAAAATAAAGCTAACCGCAAATCAAATATGCAACTCTTATTGAGAAAATGTGTCGGCATGAAAGAAAAATTAAAAGAAAACACTCCATAATTAATTCACTTTTATTCGAGAAGAATTTGGCAGTGAGCCAAGATAGACCGTATTACGGGAACAGCAGTAACCAGTACGCATGCGCGTGCAAGTAAATTATACGGACCGACAGACAGTCAACCCTTTGACGGATTTGGCCCAAAATTTTATACGGACCTACATTCATGACGATAAAACTGTGTATAAAATTTTATCCATCTGGCGTTTCAAGTTTTTGAGTTATAGTGTTCGCATGACCTCGAACATGCAGACAGACAGACTTCCCGTTGACGGATTTTGTCCAAAATTTGATAGACACCTACAAATTATGTTTAAAGACCACATACCAAATTTCATCCCCGTAGCTCTAATAGTTTTCGAGTTATCGTGTTCACAGACAGACATAATTCCAAAATTGTGTTTTTCGGACTCGGGGAGGTCTAAAACGCGGAGATTCGTCAAAATCTCGAGTTCGAATTTTTTGACGATTACAATACTTTCTCTTTGTATACTTCGTATACGAGAAAGAAAAAATCTCTGAAATGTCAGAGGTTCACCTGTGACAAAATAGTGCAGGACATCGTGGAAAACTTTGTTCGTCAGCAACCCAGGAGTTTCTACACTGAAGCCATCCACTCCTTTCCTACGCGCTGGGATCAGTGTATCAATGTCAATGGCGATTATTTATAGTTGTACTGTTCCACATGAACTGTAATTAGAATGTTGTTATTAAAATTCCTTTACATATAACTGTAGTCTCCTAAACATTTGGGCACACCCTATATTTCAAGACTATGTTATATGGTAAGTGTTGTAGGTTTGGTTTGGTTTGGGATTACTGGCGCAAGAGCCAATATACTGGCTATACTACGCCAAACAAGTCTTTGCTTTCCTTTAAAAAGTTGACACTGCAATTTAGACTGCTAAAACATGTTCAAGGCAAAATGATTTAATGCGCTCACAAGATAAAGTGATGATGAAATACAGAAGGCCAAAAAATATATAAGTAATTTTAAATATGGGTATAAAATCATATGGACTTTAAAAATGCAAAAACGCCAACATGTGAGTCTTTTCCAAGTAACATTTCCAATGTCAATGCTGTTGAATGGAAGTGAAACAATCGTTGGGCGTTAAAATGTGGACATGCAATAAGAATGTGCAAGTGCTGAAGGTAAAAGATCAAGAATATAAAGTCTCTTATTTTTGTATGGAAACTTCAGATATTCAATACACGGAAGTAACAGATATCGGTATAGTTATATGTTTCTCACCGTACTATAAAAATTCCGAAACGTAAAGATATTTTCGCATTCCACCAACTTCTTAGGTTTTGTACTCATGCAATAAATATTATATGTGGCATCCATGACTTTTCTAAAGATCACTCAAAAACATGCATGACCTATTTTTTAAAAAAAATATGAATTCCTTCTTC
>BGPR01048042.1:0-11647 GCA_013235015.1 Araneus ventricosus | reverse complement strand
TTTGAAAATTCAACTCCTTTTCGGTAGTATTATATTTAGAATTTAAATTTTTTTATTATTCTTCCCTTAATCTCCATTCCATAGAACATCTTTTCCGCATAAGTAGGTTTTGATTAATAATAATATTTTTTTAAATCGTATAATCAAAATTCAGTATTTTTCCATTTTTTTCGAAAATTCAACCCTCTTGTGGCAGTATTAAATTTTTAATTTATTTTTTAAATTACTTTTCTCTTATTCTCCATACCATAGAACATCTTTTCCGCATAGGTAAGTTTTGAAATTCTGAAAAAAAATTTTCGATCCACCCTAATGTTTATATGGAATGCCGCTTTTGAAGAATTAATTCAATTTCAGGAACCATTTTTATTAGATGGCTAAGTTCCACGACACAGTACATTAAGAGGTACAAGACGCAAGACAGAGAACAACAACACAAGACAGGTACACAGAAAAGCATCATGGGAACAACCCGGATGGCTCTAGTAGCGCCACCTACCATAAAAAGGAGAAGGCAGTGAATTGTAACCGCTACAATAGTTGAATCTTTTTGCATATTTATCAATATGTGATATATACAAGGGGGGGGAGGAGGTGCCACAATAATTTTGCACAGGGCGCTGAATACTCTGGAGCCGACTCTACTTTTTGGCTTTCTAAATTATTGCTTTCACATACGTATGAATAGACTAAGCGGCAGATAGTCAGGACTATGATGAAATTTCGGCCACATTTAGAATTTTGTGGCAACTCCATATGCCAAAATGTAGTTATTCTAACTCAGAGGTTCCCAACCTTCCAACTTTCGAAAGACAAGTTGGGGTACGCGAAATCAAAGTTGGTAATGGAGGAAACAAGAAAACATAAGGGATTAAAAAACTTACAGAATTTTGTTTCCCTAAGTGAATACTTGCTATTTAAATAATTATACCACTTGAATAGTTGATTATTACGAAGTATAATTTTTGGTTGTTTTTATAAGTTAATGCGGAGTTATAACACTGCTTGCATTTGTTTTGGCGTTGGACTAATACTTCTGTAAAATTGGAATAAAATGTGAAATGAAAAGTATATCCTGCAAATGTTATTAATTCGAGTCATTTGACTCTTAAGCTAACTTTACATTATCGAAAAAACTTCTTTGCATCGACGGATGTTGAGAGGGGGAGGTGAATATGACAGTAGGGGGGGGGTGCGCGAAAATAAAAAAGAACAATTAAGGAGTACGCGAGGGAAAAAAACCCTGTTTTAACTCGTTTCTAAGTTATCGCGTTCTCACTCAAGTACATGGACGGACAGCCGGGAAGATTTCCCTTAGAAAAATTTCTTCCAACATTTGATAGGATTTAACACTTTTGGTGAATACCACATACCAAATTTTGTTCTTCGAGCTTACTACTACTACTGGTTTTTTAATTATCAAGCTCACAGACAAACAGACATACAGTAGAAGTTCGGTTAACCGGGACTTTACTGTAATTCTCACAAATGTTTTTTTTTTCAGTATGATGGAGGTCTAAAAAACGAAATTTTTTCAAAATCTCGAAGTCAAATTTTGTGACGATTACAGTACTTTCCATACTTCATATGCGATGAAGTAAAAATTAATATATGCACTAGTTCATTATGCTTATCTATATGCTTAGACACAATGCCTAATGTGATCATACGTCCCATTTTCAATGCGACCATCCCGTTTTTAGGTAACTTAACCCGTTGTCACCAAACACGGCTTCGGGACATTGAAATGCCCCTTTTTTAGAAAAAGAGCAACCCATGATCACTATTTTCAACAAAAAGGCAATAACAATAAAAAAAATACGACGGCAGCGACTTTAGAAGCGCGACGATAACGGGACGCACTTCGGTCAGAAGCTTGCTTGCGAGCACATATTTCTAAGTACATTACACCGAAAAAATCGAAAGAATTGGACACTGGGAATGTTTCAACTGAAAGTCGTTGAGTGGAATTGTTCAACCATTTTCATCTCAATAATTTGAAATGTATGAACATTCGTATAATTACTGAATGTATTTTGTATCAGTCCAGCACTAATGCACCCGTACAAAGGGTATCTTTTTCTCATGAATAACTTGTGAACGAACGAAACAAGCAGTGGTGTAGTCGCAAAATAAGCAATGCAGGGAAGCTCTAAAGCAGGCCATTCACAGCTCTTCCAAAATGGAATTTTGGAACACGGGAGGGAAAAAAATCGTCAAGGTCGAAACCCTACGAAATCTGGATCAAATGATTCGAAATGGTGGAATTCAAAAGACCTTAAGCAGACCATTCACACTCTTCCAAAATGGAATTTTTAGGAACACGGGAGGAAAAAAAAATCGTCAAGGTCAGAAACCCTATCGAAATCTGGATCAATGATTCAGAAATGGTGGGAGATTCAAAGAACTAAAGGCCATTCACACTCTCTTCAAATGAATTTTTAAGAACAAGGAGGAAAAAATCGTCAAGGTCAGAACCCTTGAAATCTGGATCAAATGATTCGAAATAGGTGAAATTCAAGTAATGAAAATTTAAGCAAGGCCATTCACACTCTTAAATGGTTTTTGAGGAGCACAGGGAGGAAAAAAAAAAAAATCGTCAAGGTCAAAACCCTGACGAAATCAGGATCAAATGGTTCAGAATGGAGTAGAATTCAAAGAACCCAGCAGGCCATTCCTCTTCAAAATGGAATTTTGGTACATGGGAGGAAAAAAAATCTCCAGGTCAGAACCCTCGAAATCTGTCCGGTCGAAATGTGTAATTCAAAGAACTAGCAGGCCATTGCCCACTCTTCAAAATGGAATTTTTAGAACACGGGAGGAAAATCGATAAATCCAATTTCGAAAATCTGGCTCAAATGATTCAAAATAGCTAGGATTCAATGAACTTAAACTGACCATACACTCTTCCAAATGGAATTTTTTGAACACAGGAGGAAAAAATCGTCAAGGTCGAAACCTACAATCGGCAATCAAATGATCCAATGGTAGCGGAATTCAAAAGAACTTAAGCAGGATCATTCACCTCTTCCAAAATAGGTTTGGAACATGGGAGAAAAAAATCAGTCAGGTCGAAACTCAAGAAATCCAGCTCAAATGATTCAAAATGGTGGATTCAAAAGGACTTAAGCAGGTCCATTCACACTCTTCAAAATGAATTTTTTTGGAACATGGGGAGAAAAAAAATCGTCAAGATCGAAACCCTACGAAATCTGGGAAATGCAATTCGAAAGTATGGAATTAAAGAACTTAAGCAAGGCTCATTCACACTCTTCCAAATGGAATTTTTTGGAACACGGGAAAAAAATCGTCAAGGTCAGAAACCTTAGAAATTTAGGTCAAATGATTTCAATCGGTGGAATTCAAAAGAAGCTAACAGCCAAATCATCCGCATCTTCCAATATTTTGGACCGGAGGAAAATCGCAAAGAGATGAATTGATCAAAGCGAAGTAAAATTCAAAGACATTAAACTACCCCGCCAATTGGACTCTGAGAGGCCTGACTCAAGGACTGCCACATTTGGCCTCGCGTCGAGGTAGAATAAGTCCGAAATCTCCCATGTGTGGGAAGATGGAGGGTGGGCTAAGGTGGAGAATTCTGCGATTTTTTGAACCTTGTCAGCAAACAAACTTTGGAACATCCTCAGATGCTTTTGCCTTATTTTTTTGAATAAAATGAATGGAAAACAGGTCTTAGGACAAATGCGCATAGTAGCCTCTCGTTGATATCCAGCACCCAAAGCAGAAAAAGGATCTAAAGGTGGAGGATTTTTTCACAATATTTTCTTTTATTTCTCGTGGCATGTGCCGGAATCGCATCAGTCACGTTCAGATCCACCTACCACTCAGGAGCAACACAGATACATGACGCAGTTCTTAAAGGTCAAAAACATAAATCTTAAGAAATGCTTCCAAGTATTTTATTCTATTTGGAGATAACTATTCGATATACTTCTAAGAATTTATTTTCAGAAAAAATATAAGATACAAATTATTTATTTCCACGTGCTAATTTGTGTTTTGCAATAACTAAAACTGGAGAAATATCGTTTTTCTTGAATACACACACACTATTATAGTAGATTTCCATTTTGAAGGAAATATAAATGGTCACGTTAATAATGAGAAACCTTTAGCTTACATTTTCTTGGGAAGGAAACGCATTCCGTTGTGATAAGGAGATATGTACAAATAAAACAAACCACACATGAAGCAGCAGACTTACTTAGAAATACGAAAGTGGAATGCAAAACTATTTGTCTAATATCTGATGCTTCATATTTGCTTTACCTCTTCATGGCTGAACTCGGGGTGTATCTCTGAGGATATACGAGGTCTAGGATTTTTTAGCAACAAGAAAGACTGGTATCGTAATTCAAAAAAATATTTATTCGAAATTCGTTTCAATCCTGCTTAAAATTAGTAAAATTGCCATCGGTAAGATGGATTAGAAAAACTACCGATCCAATTCGGTCCAAGACAGAGAAAAAATAGCGTCCTTCTGGGGCGACCATATTCTTCTTTTCCTCTTTCATTATAAGTTCTTCATGACAGGAAGAGTCTGATCTTGAAGCAAGAAAAAAGCACAATCATTTGATTAGTAATATTATAAGAACTAGGTTCCCATGTTTGATAATTACACTTGTACTTCCCTTTATGAGTTACTTATTGGAAACTTATACATTCCATAGATGGATTTTGAAAAAATAAATTCCATCTTGCAATAGATATAATAGCAGGAATCGCGGACCAAATTAAAACAGAAACACTCAGAGGAATTTGGTGCCAGATACTTTAGTATAGATATCAATAATATGTATCCACTGGATAGAAAAATAAATAATTAACTTTGTTTCTTTTATTGACGTCAAACATGTAGAGATATGATAAATGAAAAATCCAAATTCCTTTTCCTCCGTTGTCAAACAACGCAGCCCATGTAAGGATACATTGATAAATAACACAATTTCAGATGTGAAATGCAGTTATTTCAAAATAGTAGACTGGTGTACAAACATTGGGATTCACTTCTTAAAACACTATGAATTTGCAATTTATGCGAAAAAAAAGTGATACAGTTCGAAATCAGTTGGTGTGGAGAATCATTTTGACATACAATCTTTACATTTTACATAAAGATTCAGTCAGGAGGGCATTTGGGGACCAACCAGAAATTGATGAAGACGAAAAGGATTTCGGCTCACTGATTCCACAGAAACGGCAATGAACTGAAACTTTCATTAATGGTTTTGGTTTGCTATGCATTGCTTGTATTTTCATAAAAATAGCGTAGAAATTCCGGAAGATATAAACATTTCCTTTAAAGATCCCAACTCTCATAAAGTCTTTTGTCTACAATATGCAGAGTTTGCCTCCATTATGCAAGAGCCACAAAAAAAAATCGTCATATCATTTCCAGAATATTGTATTAAAATTTGAGTAAATACGTTGAATATTAAGAAAATACAGGTATTTGTATTAAATAATTTGTTTGCACCAGATGTGCGAGGACATAGCGTAATTTACCAGCTACATAACTTCCAAGAACTAGATTAATATAGAGCAACATATAAAACTTCCAGATGAATTCAAGAAAGATATCGGCGTTTTCTGTGGTGGAATTTCAATTTTTGTTTTGAGAGAAACTAAATGATGAGGTTCTTGCACAGAAACTGATATTTTAATTTGGATCTTCAAATGTTTATCGACGAAATACAGATTAATAATATATTTAATTTATAGTATGCATGAGTATTCAGGATATTCAACTTTCCTGAATTTAAGTTATTGTTCTAAAAGAAAAAAAGAAACAGACATATACCGGATTTGCCTTGTTCATTTTAATTCTCTTACCAACTCCAAATTATTTTATTCCTTGTCTCACGAAAGGCAGTTGAGGAAACATCGTGGGATAAGAGAGGAGTCTATTTTGATAAGATAGAACATGTCCAATAGAATGGTATTTATTACAATTTCTTAATTCTCCACATTCTCTCCGTTTTGTAATTTACCCCGGTCAACAAATGCACTTTCCTGTTTGAGATCGACAGGGCAATCGATCACAATCGATCGACAGCCAATGAATAATACAGTCGCGGGAAAACAAAACTACTTATTATTATTATACCATCGTTCATCGTAGATTAAACAGAAGGTACCAATTTTCTGAAATAACATCTACTAAACGATTCCATATAAAAATTCATAAAGAAATTGATCTACATAACATAATTTCACTAACTTTAAAATTTCCAATGTATACATATTTTTCTCAATGGATTTCAAAATTCGGATACCAAATTTCATTATTCTAGCTCTATTTGCTTTTAGAACATTTTGAATTTCTAACGTTAAAGTAGAATTTGGAATTTTTTATTGATATGTTGAGAAGTATTACAATTTATTAACCCTATAATTTTCGTTGTAATAATTATGAGTATTATACACATTCTGCACTTGTACTTTTGATTTTAAAGTAATTTTGAACGCAAGAAATATTTTTATGGAATTTGATGCTTAAAATTTTGAATGGCAACACCCAAATTTTAACAGTGATAATTAAAGAGGCCATTTCAATAAACCTATTTTTTTAAAAATAAACCTGTTTCCACTCTATTAAAACGATGCTTGCTTGGGAGGCATCCATATCTTTCAAGACTCAACATGTTCTTTCGTTTAGTAATGTAATACACTTATTGGATATTTATAACATTATTTTCAGATAATTTTGCTGTGGATATGGTGTATCTTTTAAAATAATCACTTGTCACATTACCTCGTTTTAGACCAGGGAATAAAAAAAAATTTAAAAAAAAAATCCCCGACGGTAAAGCCAGAAGACGAAAGATCGATTCTTTTTGTCGTAAAATAAGAAAAGATTCAGCACACAGCTAATAACTTTCTAAAAGTGCTTAGCTATCAAAAACTTTCAGTATATAAAGTTGCTCGTTATAATAAGGTGATGAATTCTGCTTCAGTGAATTTTTTTTTGTATGCTTCAATCATAACGAAGTTATGGAAAAAAAATGATATGAGTTAGGGACTCTATCAGGTTTTTCCCCAGCAAGAAGATATACAGAACAGAACGCCGTCTCTCCTCTTACCCCATGCCCGTGACCGGACCAGTCACTGAACAGTTTGATAGACAAAGACACGAATTTATTTAAGAAAAAGTAAAACAAAATAAACAAAAGAAAGAAATATTTACACTATATTTTTTAGCACAGGCATTTTCACTGTACACTAATGGTTTAAGTATTTCTTTCTTTTAGATATTTGTTATTCCTTTCTTTTTTCTAAAGGGGGGGGGGGGGGGTGTCCGATGTTAAGGTCTTTTAGTTGAGTTCACTGGAAAGTTGAAGGCAAGGGAGGCCGGAAAAGATTAGAGAATATTCAGTGAGTGAGCTTTTTTCATTATATCTCGAAAATGGAGGCGATCCATGATGACATATCCAGGCGTGATAAAGGCTCCTTAATATATAAAAAAATATCGAAATCGGTCATTGGTTGGAGCTGGGCTAACCAATATACTTGTTTTGCCAAAATTATTTTAAATAAGATAGAAAAGTTTTGTTTCGTTTTGGTTATTGTAACAAAGTAAGAACCAAAGTAAAATCAGACAATTTATTCATTTTTTTAGGGTTCAACCTGAAACACGTTTTATTTTAAACTTTTTTTTCCGGACGGAACGTCAGCACATAAAAAAAGACATTACGTTTTCAGTTTTGAACTTTTTTTTCAAACCGCACAGTTTTTAATAACATAAATAATAAAGTTACACATTCTTCATAAAACATTTTATTTATAAAAGAACATCCACAAAAAACTAAGATCCTCTTTCTCCTGGTTTAAATTTTTCGTCTTGCTCAGATGCGTCAGGTGCGCCACTTTTTTTTCAGGATATAAGATGTACTAGTGGACGCCATATTATGGATATTCAGCTTTTTGGTAGATGTGATGTTCAATAAACGAGACTTGAACACTTGAAATTTTGGCCATTCGTTTTTCTTTGTTGTTGAAATTTCTTTTTTATTTATTCCATTTTACAGTACTTATAACAATCGTCCACAACTGCTGTCTGATCTGAGGATACTTGTCATTTTCAAATATGACTTGTTCTAGAACTTTTTTAGAATGCTTCACTTATCGGTGAATCGGGTTTTCTTCAAACACGGTCTTTCGATAAGTTTTGTTACTTGATTAGTGCTGAGTATTTCAGCATATAAAAATTTGGTTCCAAGTGCGACAACCTCATTTGCAGTTGACATGAGATCACTGTGATGAAACCTCAAGCTCTCCTGGTAGGTTTGTACCTCTTTTTAATAACACTGTTCATCCAAAGTACAGAAGATTTTATGTCATCTGCTTTGTTTCGGCAGTATTAACGCTTCTGCAGTAAGAATATGGCATTCAATAGTTTTTTCATCATTTTTTACAGGAGCCTGGTGCATCTTGCAGAGAACATTTTTCATCAAGAATGTAGACGTCTTATATAACTGTTTCGGGTTTTAGAAGCGTTAACAGCTGGTTCAGCAGGAGAAAATTTGGCATTCAATAGTTTTTCATCATATTTTCCAGAACTGGTGCATCTTGCAGAGAACATTTTTCATCAAAGAATGTGAACGTCTTTTCTCCATCTGCTTTTGTTTCCGGGCGGCAGAAGCGTTAACAGTTGGTTCAGCAGGAAGAATTCGGCATTCAATAGTTTTTCAAATGTATTTTGCAAGGCTAGATTGCATCTTGCAGAGAACATTTTTTTCATCAACTAATTATTGAGCAATCTTTTTCTCCATCTTTGTTGCAGGTGCCCAAAGCGTTAATAACAACTGGTTCAGCGGAATTTGGCATTCAATAGTTTTTCATCATATGTTTTCCAGAGACGGTGCATCTTACAGAAGGTATTTTCATCCGCGGGAGATGTGAACGTCTTTCATCCATCTGCTTTGTTTGTTCAGAAGCGTTAACAGCTGGTTCAGCAGGAAAGAGGTTGGCATTCAAATAGTTTTCATCATATTTTTACCAGAACTGGTGCATCATTTGAAGAACATTTTTTCATCAGGAATGTAGACGTCTTTTCTCCATCTGCTTTGTTTCGGGCGCCAGAAGCGTTAACGGCTAGTTCCAGCAGGAAGAATTTGGCATTCAATGATTTTTTTCATCATATTTTTACAGAACCGTTTTCTTGCAGAGAATTTGTTTCATCAACTAATGTGGGCAGTCTTTTCTCCATCTCTGCTTTGTTGCGGGCGCCAAAGCGTTAACAGCTAGTTCAGCAGGAAGGTGGCATTCAATAGTTTTTCATCATATTTTTACAGAACTGGTACATCTTGCAGAGAACATTTTCATCAACTATGTAGACGTCTTTCTCCATCTGCTTTTGTTTCGGGCGGCAGAAGCGTTAACAGCCTAGTTCCAGCAGGAAGAATTTGGCATTCAATAGTTTTCATCATATTTTACAAGAACTGGTGCATCTTGCAGAGAACATTTTCATCAACTAAAATGTGAACGTCTTTCTCATCTGCTTTGTTACGGGCACCAAAAGCGTTAACAACTGGTTCAGCAGGAAGAATTTGGCATTCAATAAGGTTTTTCATCATATTTTCCAGAACTGGTGCATCTCTTACAGAGGCATTTTTCATCAAGGAATGCGAACTCTTTCCTCCATCACTTTGTTTGGGCGCCAGAAGCGTTAACAGCTGGTTCAGCAGGGCGGTGGCATTCAATAGTTTTTTCATCATATTTTTCGGTGGTACATCTTGCGAAATTTTCATCAGGGAATGCAGACGTCTCTTTTCTCCATCTGCTTTGTTCGGGCGCCAGAAGCGTTAGCCTTGGCTAGTTCAGCAGGAAAATTTAGCGATTAATAGTTTTTCATGTATTTTACAGAGCTAGTTACATCTTGCGAACATTTTCCATCAAGGAATGTAGACGTCTTTTTCTCCATCTGCTTTGTTTCAGGCATAGAGCGTTAACAGCTGGTTCGAAAGCGGGGAAAAAATTTAGCGTCAATAGTTTTTTTTCAAATGTATTTTTCCAGAACTGAGTGCATCATTACAGAGAACATTTTCATCAAGGAGTCTGGAACGTCTTTCACTCCCATCTGCTGTTTCAGGCATAGGAAGCGTTAACAGCTGGTTCAGCAGGAAAATTTGGCATTCAATAGGATTTTCATCATATTTTTTACAGAACTGAATTGCATCTTGAAACATTTTTATCAAGGAATGTAGACGTCTTTTCTCCATCTGCTTTGTTTCGGGCGCCAGAAGCGTTAACAGCTGGTTCAGCAGGAAGAATTTGGCATTCAATAGTTTTTTCATCATATTTTTCCAGAACTGGTGCATCTTGCAGAGAACATTTTTCATCAAGGAATGTAGACGTCTTTTCTCCATCTGCTTTTGTTTCGGGCATGAAGCGTTAGCTAGTTTCAGCAGGAAAATTTGGCATTCAATAGTTTTTTCATCATATTTTTTACAAACTGGTGCATCTTACTTGCAAGAACATTTTCATCCAAGTGTAGACGTCTTTTCTCCCATCTGCTTTGTTGGGCATGAAGCGTTAACAGCTGGTTCAGCAGGAAGAATTGCATTCAGCGGTGCAATGTACCAGAGAACTAGTTGCATCTTACAGAAACATTTTCATCAGGAATGTAGACGTCTTTCTCCATCTCTTTGTTTTCGGCATAGAAGCATTAACAGCTGAACAGCGGGAAGAATTTGGCATTCAATAGTTTTTTCATCTGCACACAAGAACTGGTGCATCTTGCGAAGAACATTTCAATCAGGAATGTAGACGTCTTTCTCCATCATAACTTTGTTTTCGGGCGCCAGAAGCGTTAACAGCTGGTTCAGCAGGAAGGGTGGCATTCAATAGTTTTCATATATTTTCACAAATTTGGTGCATCTTTGCAGAGAACATTTTCATCAACTAATGCCAGACGTCTTTCTCCATCTGCTTTGTTACAGGCGCCAAAAGCGTTAACATAGTTCAGCAGGAAGAATTTGGCATTCAATAGTTTTTTCATCACCTTTTTACAAGACTGGTGCATCTTGCAGAGAACATTTTTCATCAACTAAACGTCGCCAGACGTCTTTTCTCCATCCTGCTTTTGTTCGGGCGGCAGAAGCGTTATAGCTAGTTCAGCAGGAAAAATTTGGCATTCAATAGTTTTCATCATATTTTTACAGAATGTGCATCTTGCAGAGAACATTTTTCATCAATAAATGAACGTCTTTTTCTCCATCTCTGCTTTACGGGCATAAGCGTTAACAGCTAGTTCAACTTAGAAGAATTTGGCATTCAATAGTTTTTATCATGTACACACAGAACTGGTGCATCTTGCAAGAAATTTATTTTTTCATCAAGGAATATGAGCGTCTTTTACTCCATCTGCTTTGTTTTGGGCACCAAGCGGTTAACAGCTGGATTTCAGCAGGAAAATTTGGCATTTAATAGATTTTTTTCATCATATTTTCCCGGAACTAGTTCATCATTACGAACAACATTGCTCATCAAAGAGATAGGTGAATTTTCTTCCTCTGCTTTGTCTTCTGCAGCAGGAGCATTAATAGATAGTTCCGCAGTGAGTTGATGACTAAAGTGGTTTCATCATATATTTCCAAGTTGGTACCTTGCAGAGAATATTTTTCAT
>BGPR01048041.1:0-11647 GCA_013235015.1 Araneus ventricosus | reverse complement strand
TGCTTCTAAACTGATGTATTTCTTATTCGTATGTCATGAAACTGGGAGTGTTTTATGACCAAATGAAAACATAATTCACAGTATTTTTTGCAGTTCTTTTGAAGTTTTATTTTCATCCTCAGTCTGTTATTTTAAAGTAAAAATCTCTCACTTTAAGTTAGGAAAATTTTACCGTCACAGATAACATATTTATCATCACGTGAAAGAAAGCCCATCATATTATTATGGAATTTAGGTACTTTTGCGTTAGACGGGCGCAAGCGAAAAATCGCCAAATAATGTAGAATTCCGCCAAATTTCTTACAACCATTCTCTTTGCGACTTGGCTCGCGTTTGGTTCTCAACTGGCGACATTTGCGCCCGGCTATCGGAAAATCGCTTCGCTCTTGGCGACTTGGCTGTTCACAATTGGCGACATTTGCGCCCGGCTATCGGAAAATCGCTTCGCTCTTGGCGACTTGCATCGCGTTTGGTTCACAATTGGCGACATTTGTACCCGGCTAACGGAAAAATTCCGGAATTTAGTATACTCATTAACTTTCAATCTATTCTATTCTGTTCAATTTAGTATACAGTCGGACCTCTATTTAACGAAGTCGCTAAATCCAGAAAAAAAGTTCGTTATATGGAAAATTCGTTAAATAGAGATTCACCTTTTAAAATACTTTATGAATTTAAAATCTGTTTTGTGTAGTTTAAACACTAAATATTATTAAAAAAGTAACTAATCACACCTTTATTTTGTAAATTAATATCTATTTGTTTTATATATTTTACCCATCAAAAAAAATCTGCAAGGAAAACAAGAATAAAACAAATATTGTCCGGGAATACACTGTATTTTAAATTTAAAAAATAATTTTATATTAAAATTAATGAATTTTAGCATTTCATTATTCGAAGGTTTGTTGATTTCTGCATCATGATCATTTCCATCTTCATCATTTTCGTCTTCATCGCAATTCATTGCTGTATTGTTTTTATTTTTCACACTGTCCACTTCAAAACTTCCACATCTTCATAAACACATGCTTTTAAACGTTTTGAACAAGAATTCGATTAATCATAATTTTGTATATTATCACGATTTTTTTATTATGGTTGATAAGCTGTTTGGAAGAATACCAAATTTTAAAGCAATAACCTTTTTTTCACGCCTTTATCCACCTCATGAAGAATTACATTTTTTTCTTTGATGCTCAAGCACTTTCGCTTTGACATTTTCCAGCTTCAAGGTCAGTGATCACCATAAAATGTGTTAAAAGAATGAATAAGTTTGAAATGTTTAGAAATATTTTGAGTTATAGGGAGAAAAAAAAATATTGGATCACAAGAAATAGTTCTTTAAATAGAGAATGCACTTCGCTATTTGGAGGTTATTTTACGAAGAAATTCGCAAAATGCTCTTGGTTCCAAGAAAAAGTTCGCAAAATAGAGAAATTCGTAACATAGAGGTTCGTTAAATAGAGGTCCGACTGTACTTATTAACAATGTAATCAGAGATTTATCTCTGTTGCTGACATTATGAAACACAAAGTTAACAGTTTTAGAGCATAATTTTACAATTAACCAATAAATCTTTCGGGGCTAAATCCCAGCCAATTGGCGGTGAAACTCATCTCATGCCCCGTGTGATGATGAATGTTTGTGAAGAGGCACACCCGTTTCAGCGAGGCAGATCCGATAATTTAGTTAATCCCACATTCAATTACCATTTTGGCTTCAGGGATATTTAGGGAGATAATTTCCAAGTTTAGCATTTGAGTTGGAAAGCATTTCGTCAATTTTGATGAAAACGGAGTGCCATCTTTGTATTTGGGTTTCCTCAATTCCACAATTTCTATTTTGACCAGGATGATGGACTGCGATCTGAATGTCCGATATAAACTTTTGACTCCGAGATTTTTCAAGTGTTAATGAAAGATTAAAAGGACAAAAGTTAGAAATCAAACATTTAACCAGCGGGAGTAGTCTCCCCTAAACTTTCTCGTACACTTTCTAAGTGGAGATTCGTCAAAATTTCGAGTTCGAATTTTTTTGACGATTACAATACTTTCTCTTTGTATACTTCGTATACGAGAAAGTAAAAAGTCATTCAAATTATTCCGCATTATGTCATCACTGAATGTTATAAATTGTATGAAAAGCATATACAGTCAGTTGCATGCATTTAACTGTCTCTATTTGCATCTTGCATGAAGTCCACTGTCCACTTCAAAACTGCCTCATCCACATCTTCATAGACACATACTTTTAAATGTTTTAAACAAGAATTCGATTAATCATAATTTTGCATCTTATCACGATTTTTTATTATGGTTGATAAGCTGTTTGGAGGAATACCAAATTTTAAAACAATATACTTTTTTTCACGCCTTTATCCACCTCATGAAGAATTAAATTTTTTTCTTTGATGCTCAAGCACTTTCGCTTTGACATTTTCCAGCTTCAAGGTCAGTGATCACCATAAAATAGTATTTTGCCATCACCATAAAATAGTTTTTTTTAAATTCTGTTTGGCTTAACAGAATAGTATTTTGCCGATATTCAATTCGATACCGGATTTTATTATATGCCACCCTCCATATGTATGCGAATATGCTTCATTTTATTTTTTAATTAATTACGACAGGTAGCATGATGATTTCCTATATCTAAGAGCCTATAAAAACTTTTTTTGTTTGTATAAATGTCAAATCATTTTTTAAAAGAAATCCTCAAAATTATCCACATTGGTTATATTGAGAATCATTTAAACTTTTATTCTTCAGTTCTGCTCAATCTTTAAATAATTTCAGCGTGAGAAAATATAATTTCAGATAACGGAATGACCTTATAGTAAATGTAAATAGGATACAATTTATTTGATTAACATTCTACTGTGAAAATATTCAATTCGGAAAAACATCGGAATTTTGAATCGCAATAACTAACTATCATGACATATCAGTCTTCTCGCCAAATTTCCTAACGTCTTCAACATGATAATGTTTGACGCTTTACTAGATTATAAGCGCAACAGTCATATTAATTCCCGATGAAATATCTATTTAGAATTGTGAATCACATATTGTTGCGAAGCTATAATAAGGTTGTTTCCCTAATATGCTAAACTTATGGCAAGAAAGAGTGTTTTAAAGAGCTTTTACTAAAAGCCAAGCCTATTATTCCCGACCTTGGCGACAAACCTGGCGACCATTTTGGCAAGAAAACGAAGCTTCTAGAAAATACAAGAAATTTGGCCCTATCCCTACTAGGAGCGGAAATACCAAGAACCTTCGAGAGATTACTATTTGATGTCATTTCTTGTTGTGGTGCCTGTTTGGGTTATTAATTTATAAAAGTGCTGTTCAGTTTTTTTACCTGTGCTGCGTTTTTTTTTTTTTTGGAATATTAGTCAAATAAAAAGCCATTTATTTTTTTATTATCCTGATTATCGGACTGCATTCACGCACACCCACCAGACAATAACTATTTAGTAATTATAAAATAGAACAAAAAAATTTTGGAATTTCCAATATTTCCTCACAAAAATAAATTTAAGCCCTCTTACTGAAATGGCATGTCAGACTCGTGCATCAAAATGCAGATTCTTCTTATATTGAAATTTATATTTAAGTTAAAATAGCAATTAATTTAAAAGATAAAAATCCTGTCGACGCGCTTCAGTATCAGAACTGAGAAAAACCATGAAACACAGCTGAAAAAATACCAGCAAATTCATTTTTTTAACATTACCAGAAATAATGACCTCAAGAGTAATAAAACTTATTGAGAAGATAGGCAATTTATTGGATAATTAACTTTATTTGATCCAAAACATATGCTGGCCTTAATATTTTGTCTAAGACATCTACTATGTAGTGGAGAGTTGCCGAATTAGACCGGGGCCTAGACTAGACCTGTTTCAAAACTCAATTTTATTATATATTTCGGCCATAAAGTAAGCAAATTATGTTGCAACAATGTAAATGTAGTGTATGAAACAATTTTTAAAAGTAAACGCTACGTGGTTGAAGTTAGAGAACAAGTGTTAATATTTAGGTATCTTTAATTATTTTAAAAAATGACTAAAAGCCCTTACGTTGTTTTAAAGTAAGTAGGACAATAAGCTGTTATATACCCAGATAGCTACAAATCATTATAATAATTTTATTAAAACAGTTTTAATATAAGGTTTGAGGAACCTTTTTGTTGTTGTCCAAAAGTTGAGAACAACAAAAGAGAACAAGTGTTAATATTTAGGTATCTTTAATTATTTTTAAAAAATGACAAAAAGCCCTTACGTTGTTCTAAAGCAAGTAGGACAATAAGCTGTTATATACTCAGATAGCTACAAATCATTATAATAATTTTATTAAAACAGTTTTAATATAAGGTTTGGGGAATCTTTTTTGTTGTTGTCCAAAAGTTGCCTAGTTGGACCATACGCAATAAGCCTAAATTGGATCATTTATATCAATGGAATTATTATCCTGATCTACAGGAGTAGCTCAGAAAGCAGTTATAACCACTATTAGTCCTTCTCTCGCCCAATTATTTTGAACTTTTAGCTGTCCGGTTAGAAAACTTAGCTTTTAAAGCGAATGAACCTCTCTTTCTCAATTCCTACTATTAGTTCATACTCTCCCTTTATATATATATATATATATATATATATATATATATATATATCTTGTTCAAATTTTGCAATCGATTTTAAACTAACTTCCCGATGAGCTGGAGACTTGAAATTTTAAACATAGCTCAGAACTAGATGACAATGCAATATTAATTCGTTTCTTGTGTGTCTGTCTGTCTGTTTGTCTGTCATTTCATATTTTGCATGATGCATGCGCAGTACGTTTCTCATTATATCTCGAAAACTATTAACATTACATACTTGGTACTTGGCTATATGGATGACCCATGGGATCATTTAAGCACCCCCATATTTTAGCCATATCTTTGCGCATGCGCAGTACATTTTTCAATATATCTCGAAAACTATTAACATTACATACTTGGTACTTGGGTATATGGATGGCCCATGGGATCATCGAAGCACCTCCATATCTCAGCCATATCTTTGCGCATGCGCAGTACATTTTTCATTATATCTCGAATCACCTAAGTAGGTATTGACTTTAAATTTTTTTTTATATTACTTGTTTGTATTTAATTATAACTCTCTGAAATCTTAAGAATACTTTATGCATGCATTTTTGAGAAAATTTACATATAAATACGAGGTATCTGCTTTTGAGGTTAACATGATAAACGTAAAAAGACGTTTGCGCCGCTCGAAGGGTTAAATTGGAAGTGGAGCACGTCGAAGCAGAAAAACAATAACAGGACACTAATGCCATCAAATGCTGGATAAAAAAGAACAAAAATAAGGATACGTATCATTTGTGAGGAAACAAAGGAAGAAGAAGGAGTGATGCAGTGCATAATATGTCATACTTAGGTTCATGCATTATGACTTGGCGTGATTTTAAGAATCAATATGTATATATATATATATATATATATATATAGTGTTAGTATATAATTTTTCATTCTAAATTCTTTCATTTTCAGGTAAATTACCCTGTCTGTTTTTTCAACAACTTTAGTAAGAGGGATGGTTTGTACAGCAAAATTGATTTAACCTGGCTAATGCTCTTCCAAAGCAGAGCTTCTCATTTTATTGTTGAAAACTCCATATACTTGGATTGCTTTTTTTTCAATAGTTTTGATAGCAACAGAGTTCTTTTACATGTTAACATTTAAATGTTTAAACTTACCTTTTGCTCTTAGTATCTATAGTATTTTCTATTTTTTAGATTTTATTTTAGATTTGGTTATTTTGTTTAATTAATGCATATTTAGTTTATGAATTGCATTTTGATATGTCTTGTTTACTTTTTTTTTGTACGTTCATATATAACAAGTTATATTCTTGTTTATATATAAATATATTTGCTTTAATTGCGATTAAAGGAATTGGTGGTCGAATTTGGGATACCAGAAGTACAACCTTGGAAACCAATTTCCTTAAATGGACTGATGGCACAATTTTCAAGCTATTTTTTCCTACTTTAAATTGTATTTCATGAACGTTAATTGCATTGTTTTGAAGAGAATTTTTAAAGTTATTTTATTCGTACTTTAAATTGCACTTGATAAAAGGTTAATTCCATTGTTCTGTAGATAAATAAACTACAAAAATTCTACTGTTTGTTTTTCTTTAAAATTACTTCTTTATCACTGCATATTAAAAAATTTCCCGGTAGCTCAAATTCGGTAACCTTCTTCGGTATATCTTTAAAAATTTATTTGAGACAACGACATTTAGACGAGGTCTTGTGCTTAAATGAAAATGGATACAAGAATCCAAGATATGGCAGCCATTTTATGCAACTATAGATAATCTCTCTCCTTTTTCACTAATATCAAGGTAGCAGTTATCTCTAATGGAAGCATATTACCTTGAGTGCTGTATTAAATATGAAATTAATGACATTTTTACCAAATTTTACGAGAAAAAATAAATACAGTTGTGGTGGGTCGTTTAAGGATTAAGTAAATATTCCAAAATTAGTGTGACAATTATTTATTTAAGTGTTAAGTTACATACAGACAATTAACACAAAAATTTCAGGCTTAGAACAAAGTGAAAGAAGAGCATAGTTCATGGCATGCAGCAAATCCCATCGCTTGATCTTGTTAGGCACAGGAAGCGAGTTTGCCAATATCACTTGTTAGTCTCGTAATGTAGAGACAGGCAGCTTGAGTAACACTAGTTATGAAGAGCTGCTGGATAATAAGCTAAAAGCGTCCTGGCTTATTGTATTCAGTGGAATTTCTATGAGATAGAGCATTTATTATTGTTTTCAGAAGTGACGAATCGTATAAGTTAAAAGAGACATTTATTTAGACACCACATTTAAGAACATATTTACAGATCACATTTCCATTTAACAAGATTGATACTTGTCCTACATCTTATAGGTACAGCAACAGCTTACATGGCACTGAAGTCTCTCCTAGGAGAGAATGCTTAGAAGACCTACAGACCGTACCTCCTTTCTTCTGACATAGTAGAGACAAGCATATATACTCTGCTAATAATCATATCTGCATATCAGCTGCGGGAATCGAATAGACAACGTCATACGATTCCGATTAAATAGCTGCTAATATGGATGTCAAGTGAAGTGACTAGCTCAAAGAAATGACGTAAAAATCTTAAAGAAAGAATACTTCGAATCTTAGAGTAAAGGTACGAGAGACAATTTAGAAAAGATACAAGCTTCTTAGTTTAAAATGCAGAATTTCCTAACAGATCTGGCGTGATGCCGTTAAAGTCTTCAGTCAGTTATGGTTAGCGTTACAAGAGCGACTACACAGTGAATTAAAAACTTTTATTAAAAGAATGTCGAATAAATTTATTTTACGATATCCTTATATGATATGGTTCTTTCCCCGTAACAGATTTTACCAAAGAATGTTCCTTAACTTCCAAAAAATTATTTTCTGTTATACTTGGCGAGAATTTTTTTTTGGCAACTGCCAGACCTTTTATCGTTAAACTAAGTGGCTACTGTTTTCCCTTCACCAGAGATTTGCGCCAACATTCAGAGAATATTTCGCCTCTGCCAAATAGAAACTTCCCCCTCTTTATCTTTCGTTAAAAGAACTCCTTGTTTTCCCTTCTTTCTCCATTTTCCCTGTCACTTTTCCTCTTTTTCATAAATCTCTTTCGTACCGGTGACGTCACTCAGTCAGAAAAAAAGATAAAAATAATTACTTCGGTTTGCAATTCTGTGTATAAGTGGGTAGCAAAGTGTGGTTTTTAAGAATTTCTACCGATCCTTTTCTGCACTTGTGAGCAAGAGAGTGGTGACAGGTGAAAAAAACAGTCTTCCTGTTTTTTCTTCTTACATTGTTTACGGAAGCTTCTCGCTGTAAAAACACAATAAATATTGCAGATGCAAACTTTTGAGTAGGTCTCCAATTAAAAATAACGACGATTAAATAAACAGAAACGTGAAGTATTGATGTTAGCCATGCATAAAAATATCAATTCTATTTTCTGGATTGTTTCACGAGTGAATGTGAAAAACAATGCAACTCGGTAAGAATGTGAAAATAAGACACTTAGTGACCGATGGCGCTATGAGTTGACGGAGTTTTCTAACTCAAAATTTTTCACCTCTAAATATTGCTGGGAGAAAAGTGGCATTGGAAACAGAGGGTGGTCATAAATTATTGGACCCATTCCAAAAACTAACTTAAAAAACACTCAAATACAGCAATAACTGTGATAGTAGATCAAAAAGTTTCTTTTTCAAATAGGTAACGCGCCGTTACGACGCTCTAAATCTGCTGCAGCTGGAGATTCCCAACACAAATGTCAAAATGGCTACCGTGCAACATAAGGCACGTCTCTGGTTCCCCGAAAGCAAATCAATTGAAACAGTTCGAAAACGTTTTCAGTTAGAGTTAAGTTCAATTTAAAGGGACAGGAAATGTGCATCATAGAAAAGGTGCTGCGGAAAAATAAATAATATAAAACATTTCAGAAAATAAATTGGTCTTTTTATATTTTTGTAAAGTTGTAAACATCTCTGCCAAAATGCGTAAATACTCTGAATAATTTTGTTTCCTACAGA
The DNA here is from genome assembly GCA_013235015.1 of Araneus ventricosus. NCBI lineage: Eukaryota > Metazoa > Arthropoda > Arachnida > Araneae > Araneidae > Araneus > Araneus ventricosus. The sequence goes on along the minus strand of BGPR01048041.1, from coordinate 3,008 downwards.
GTAAAGCTAAAATGTTTTACATCATTCTTCAAATTGTGAAAAATCGCAAAAAAGCAAAAGTATACTAATAATTATATCGGAGAAGAATAACTCCGCAGGAAGGACAAAATAAACTCCAGTCAGTAACTTTTTATTTTATAACAAATTAGTTTATCAATTCAGAAATGCCACCACGGTAGCTTCACAAAAGAAGAATAAATTATCTTCTAAAGGAAGTCTCAGAAACTGTAAACTTTTCTCGTAACCTCAAAAAAGAAAACGCTCATCAAACTCTTTTGGTAGAGTCAACTGCATTTCCTGACGAATTTGATTAAAGAAGCTCGGGAAAGAAGTACAGGTGAGCGCAATTTTTATATCTTCTTTATCTTATTTATATCTATTTAATAAAAATCTTCAGATTTTTCGTTGGATTCTTCTACTTAAATTCATGCAAATGTAGATATAGATATAAGGTGTGCCCAAATGAAAAGGAGACCTTAGCTGTATCGGCGTTGTATCAAATCCCAGTCAGTTAATGTGCTAGCCGATAGATGGCGTGCTGGTATTCCCAGTTGCGCCTGCGTAGTTAACGGCTTTGCGTCAATATCCTCATTTCTGGAGAGTTGTTTCCGCAGTTCGTTGTATGATGGATTCCTCCAGATCAGCACAAAGAGCAGTTATCCAATTTCTTCGCGCAGATGGGGAGCATGCTTCACAAATTTATCGCAGGATGAAAGAGTTGTACGGAGAGCAGTGTCTCGCACGGAGCGTTATCAGCCTGCTCCCTCGTCCAAAAAAAGCCCACTCTGCCCAGAAGGCCGGGAAAGTGATGCACAGTTTCTTTTTCGACAAAGAAGGACCTCTACGAATCTACTAACTACAATGTAGTGCAACAGTTAACGCTCAGGACACGCAACACGTTGCTGAGGCTCAAAAAGATCATCAAAAACAAGCGCAGGAGCAAGCTCTAGAATGGGATAGAGCTTTTCCAGGACAACTCTATGCCACATGTGGTCAAGAAGGCTCTCGAGGTCCTTAAAACATTTCGATGGGAGGTCCTGTAACATCCTTCTTACAGCCCGATATCTCCCCATGTGACTCCCATATCTTCGGCCTCTTAAAACCAGCGGGAGTGGCCTCCCCTAAACTTTCTCGTATACTTCCCCAAAAAGGTGCTGTTTCCCCTCCCACCGCGTGGATAAATTAGAAGACCACATACCAAATTTCAATTATATGATGTAAGTTACTAAAAGATTTGCCCCCATCTAAGCAGCCTTTTAGCTTGCCAGCAATATCTCCAATCTGATTCTTACAAATTTACTACCGATAGTTGTAGTTGAAAATATCATGCACATTGGCAGAGTGCTTAAGAAATTAAAAAAGCATGAAGAACAGAAGTGATGAATCAATTGACACTAATTTTGGTTTGTTACTTTACAACTTTGCTTTTAACAACTACTTTCGTTCTGTCAGAGTAAAAATAATGCAAAATCCACTAAAAAAAAATGCATTACGAAATATACAAAATAAAGCTAACCGCAAATCAAATATGCAACTCTTATTGAGAAAATGTGTCGGCATGAAAGAAAAATTAAAAGAAAACACTCCATAATTAATTCACTTTTATTCGAGAAGAATTTGGCAGTGAGCCAAGATAGACCGTATTACGGGAACAGCAGTAACCAGTACGCATGCGCGTGCAAGTAAATTATACGGACCGACAGACAGTCAACCCTTTGACGGATTTGGCCCAAAATTTTATACGGACCTACATTCATGACGATAAAACTGTGTATAAAATTTTATCCATCTGGCGTTTCAAGTTTTTGAGTTATAGTGTTCGCATGACCTCGAACATGCAGACAGACAGACTTCCCGTTGACGGATTTTGTCCAAAATTTGATAGAAACCTACAAATTATGTTTAAAGACCACATACCAAATTTCATCCCCGTAGCTCTAATAGTTTTCGAGTTATCGTGTTCACAGACAGACATAATTCCAAAATTGTGTTTTTCGGACTCGGGGAGGTCTAAAACGTGGAGATTCGTCAAAATCTCGAGTTCGAATTTTTTGACGATTACAATACTTTCTCTTTGTATACTTCGTATACGAGAAAGTAAAAATCTCTGAAATGTCAGAGGTTCACCTGTGACAAGATAGTGCAGGACATCGTGGAAAACTTTGTTCGTCAGCAACCCAGGAGTTTCTACACTGAAGCCATCCACTCCTTTCCTACGCGCTGGGATCAGTGTATCAATGTCAATGGCGATTATTTATAGTTGTACTGTTCCACATGAACTGTAATTAGAATGTTGTTATTAAAATTCCTTTACATATAACTGTAGTCTCCTAAACATTTGGGCACACCCTATATTTCAAGACTATGTTATATGGTAAGTGTTGTAGGTTTGGTTTGGTTTGGGATTACTGGCGCAAGAGCCAATATACTGGCTATACTACGCCAAACAAGTCTTTGCTTTCCTTTAAAAAGTTGACACTGCAATTTAGACTGCTAAAACATGTTCAAGGCAAAATGATTTAATGCGCGCACAAGATAAAGTGATGATGAAATACAGAAGGCCAAAAAATATATAAGTAATTTTAAATATGGGTATAAAATCATATGGACTTTAAAAATGCAAAAACGCCAACATGTGAGTCTTTTCCAAGTAACATTTCCAATGTCAATGCTGTTGAATGGAAGTGAAACAATCGTTGGGCGTTAAAATGTGGACATGCAATAAGAATGTGCAAGTGCTGAAGGTAAAAGATCAAGAATATAAAGTCTCTTATTTTTGTATGGAAACTTCAGATATTCAATACACGGAAGTAACAGATATCGGTATAGTTATATGTTTCTCACCGTACTATAAAAATTCCGAAACGTAAAGATATTTTCGCATTCCACCAACTTCTTAGGTTTTGTACTCATGCAATAAATATTATATGTGGCATCCATGACTTTTCTAAAGATCACTCAAAAACATGCATGACCTATTTTTTAAAAAAAATATGAATTCCTTCTTC
>BGPR01048040.1:0-11648 GCA_013235015.1 Araneus ventricosus | reverse complement strand
TTATTAAAACCAAAAGAGGTCCGTCGTATTGAATACAATCCTCTCCATTCTGGTCCTAGCGACCGGAGACGGATTAGCGAACTATGGATAAACAATCAAAACTTCTCACTGCCAAAGATTTAAATAGAATGCGTGAGAGAGTAAAATTAAAACTGATTAACATTAAAAAATTTATTGACAGCTGTGAAAATAAGATAACGGATAAAATTCAAATCGTTATAACAGCACAGCAGAAGCTAAATGGCGTTAAAGTATTGGAAGAAGAACTAGAGACTCTATTCAAGCAGTATCTGGACATTGAAGAAGATGAAAAATCCAGTAACAAATCTGACGAAGAAATGTTGGAACTACTGGAAGAAAGAGATGAAATAGAGGTAAGTCTGAAATGCTTACTCTCTAAGTACAATGCTAATGAAGTTGCAATGATTGAAAACAAAAGTAATCATGATTCAGATTTAAAATCATATATAGATCATATTGAGTTGAAATCGAAACTGCCAGAAATTCCTTTACCAATCTTTTATGGTAAAATAGAAGAATTCTCCAATTTTAAAAATCAATTTGTCAGTCTAATATCTGATAACAAAGATTTAACAAATGATCAAAAACTATTTTATTTAAAAGCTGCCCTCCGTGGAGAAGCTAAATTAATTGAAACAAGTGATGATACATTCGAGTCATTGTTTTCAGCTCTCGAAGAACGCTTCGAAAATAAGAGAGCAGTTGTGGATATACATATCCAAAATATGCTAAAAATTGAAAAGTTAAATTTTGAATCTTCTAAAGGTTTAAGAAATATTACAGACACTATAAACAAAAGCTTGAGAGCATTAAAAAGTTTTAAACTAGACTGTAATAACTTGACAAATGCTATTTTGGTTAACATAATATTAGAAAGGCTTGACAAAGATACAAGAAAGGCATATGAACTATCTATTCAGACTAAAGAAATCCCTTCGTTAAATGAGCTCTTAAAGTTTTTAGAATCAAGAGCAATGGTTCTTGATCAACTCGGAAACACCCCGTCTAATAGTAAATTCAAAAAGGAATTTCAAGGCTCAGCATATAAATCAAAAAATTTCTTTGTCAATTCTAATAAAGGCAATCATGTTATCAAAAAATGTATATTATGTAAGACTGATCATCCTTTGCACAAATGTTACGAATTTTTAAAGTTGAGTATTGCCAAAAGGATTGAATTCATAGAAAAACATCAATTGTGTAAAAATTGTTTAAAGATGCATAACGCACCATGTAAGTCAACTTTTCTCTGTCGAGAATGCCATAAATCGGGTCATAACTCTTTAATCCACTTGGATTCTAAAAACCAAAGCAGTATTACACCAAGTAACATTACGCAATCAAATGCGAACTTCGTTCCATTGGAAAGTAATACCAGCCATAACGTAAACAGTGAAAGATATGCTTCTTCTGAAGCCCAAAGTATGACTAATGTTGGAGCGACCTTGACTAGCAATACGAAAGTATCATCAAACATTTTGTGCACTGCGCAATTTCTGATTGAAAATGAATACGGTCAGAAAATAAAAATAAAAGCAATCTTAGACTCTGGTTCTTATGTTAACATTTTAACAGCGGAAGTTGCAAATTCTCTAGGAGTAAAAAAGGAAAGAATTAATTCTACAATCTCTGGTATTTCCGGTGGCGAATTCTTAGTTAAAAACAAAATAACTACTAATATTTTCAATGACAGTAATGATTTTTCAAGAACTGTATCTTTTTTTATTCTTCCTAAGATAACAGATTTAACGCCTTCAAATGAAATTGATATTTCTAAAATAAACTTCCCGAGTGAAATTAAACTTGCGGATAATACATTTAACATTCCTAGCAAAATTCATGCCTTATTAGGATGTGAATTATTCTTTGAATTATTGAAGACTGAAAAATTTAGGTCTTATGATAATTCATTACTATTGCAAAACAGTGTGTTTGGATATCTCGTTACAGGAACACTTAAAGGTACCGATTCTTATTTTTTTTCTGGGTTAATTTTAGAAAAGGATAACCTAGAAAATTCTGTAAAAGATTTCTTTAAAATTGAATCATTTCCGGGTGATAGCACATGTGATCTAGATGAATCAAAAACATTTGAAAAACAATACTGTGAAGAACATTTTCTCTCAACTCATAAGAGAGATGAAACAGGCAGGTACATTGTTAAACTGCCAATAATCGAAGGCAAACGTTCAGCATTAGGTGATTCAAAAGAAATTGCTGAAAGACGTTTAAATTTACTTTGGAAAAGATTAGATAAAAATAAAACAATGGCAACACAATATAAGGCGTTCATAGATGAATATTTCCAGCTTAATCATATGGAAAGAATTTTAGATTCTGTTGATCCAAAAAGTAGTGAATATTACATTCCCCATCATGCTGTGTTTCGCCCAGAAAGTACGTCAACACCTTTGCGCGTTGTTTTCGATGCATCTGCAAATTCTAGTAATGGAGTTTCGCTTAATTCCATATTATTAAATGGAGGAACAGTTCAACAAGAACTATTTTCTACCATTTCGAGATTCAGAACTTATAAGTATGCATTTAGTGCCGACATTCAAAAAATGTATCGACAGATTTTGGTCGATGAATCAGATAGAGATTTACAAAAAATCCTGTGGAAGCCTAATCAATTTGCTCCTGTGGAGACATATAGGCTACGGACAGTTACATATGGAACAACATGCGCACCGTTTTTAGCGACTAGAGCGTTAAAAGCTCTAGCTGAGGAGGAACAAAGTGAATTTCCCCAAGCAGCTGCAACACTTCTTGCTGATGTTTATGTTGATGACATATTAAGTGGGTCAAATAATTTAGAAGAAACTAAAGCATTACAACACCAGTTAATTCAACTCTTAAAGAAAGGAGGCATGGAACTCCACAAATGGGTTTCAAACCATCCTGAACTTTTGTATGACAACAAAAATCTAGATTATGTATTTCCATCAGACTCCAACAGTGTGAAAACACTTGGAATGCAGTGGCGTCCAACATCGGACATTTTCACCTTTCAAGTGACTGTAAAGCTAAAGGACAATTTCTCAAAACGAGAAGTTCTGTCAAACATAGCAAGACTGTTTGATCCTTTGGGTCTTATTGGTCCTGTAATAACAAGTGCTAAGATATTTCTTCAGAGACTTTGGCTGCAAAAGTTAAATTGGAATGATACGGTTCCACCCAATGATCTGAATGACTGGTTAAAGTTTTTAAAGGACTTACCAGCAGTGAACAAGCTAGAAATTCCGAGGTGTGCAATCATCACTAATCCAGTAGCCATAGACTTGCATTGTTTTTGCGATGCTTCGGATAAGGCCTATGGCGCCGTATTATATCTCTGTTCCAAAAATGAATCAGGTGAAGTGCAAACCAATATTTTGTGCAGCAAATCAAGAGTGTGTCCAATTAAGGCTACTACTACTCCTCGTTTGGAACTGTCAGCAGCATCATTGCTGTTGGCTCGTCTTGTTTCCAAAGTGATTTCTATTATTCAGGTACAAATTCATCACATTTACATGTGGAGTGACTCTACTATCGCTTTGGCATGGATAAAAACTCCTCATGAAAAGCTGAAAACTTATGTATCTAATCGTGTAAAGACAATCAACACCTTGTGTCCCAATTTTGACTGGAGACATGTAAATTCAGCAGACAATCCAGCAGACTTAATCTCCAGGGGTACGTCAGCCACAAATTTAGTGAACAATTCACTGTGGTTTCATGGACCAACTTTCATAAAATCAGAGATTTCTTTACCAGTAGACACTATTGAGTTGAATAATAATGAGTTTCTCAATGAAGTTAAAACATCCTGTGCATCAGTGTTGATATGTAATTCTTCTAATGATTTTATTAGTGATATTTTAAATTTGAGTAACAGTTTTACTAAACTTTGTCGAATTGTAAGTTATATTTTCAGATTTATTCATAATTTGAAGAATCCTACTGAACGGAAGAAAGGTAAGTTAAACATAAGTGAAATCAAAGAAGCTTCTAACTTCATGGTAAAACAGGTACAACTTTCTGCATTTTCAGAAGAAATTAAAGGTTTGTCAAAGGGTCTTGATATCAAACAAAGTAAAATTAAAAATTTAGCACCATTTTTAGATGAGGATAATATTCTTCGGGTAGGTGGTCGTTTGCAAAAAACTAGATTAACCCAGGATGAAAAACATCCTAAGCTTCTTCCTGCTAAACATAGACTTACAAAAATAATAATGGAATCTTTTCACAAAAGGTATTTACATGTAGGCCCCCAAACCTTACTTCATCTTGTCAGACAAGAGTTTTGGCCAGTTGGAGGTAGGAATTTGGCTAGGAAAATAGTTAATGAATGTATTATTTGTTTCAAAAACAAACCAGTAAGTTGTAATCAATTATTGGGAAATTTGCCAGCCGAAAGAGTCACTCCCAGCCCAACATTTTCAAACTGTGGGATTGATTTCTGTGGACCCTTCTTAATTAAATATAAGGGCCAACGGAAAGGTACTTTTCAAAAGGTTTATATAGCAGTCTTCATTTGTTTTGCCACAAAGGCTATACATCTTGAAATAGTTACAGATTTAACATCAAATGCATTAATTGCAACCTTAAAACGCTTCTTTGCCCGACGAGGTAAATGTACATGCATTTTTTCGGATAACGCAGGAAATTTTGTAGGGACAAATTCAGAATTAAAAAGATTGCAAAAACTGATGAGCAATCCTGATGATAAATTAACTAATTATTTAACTACAGAAAGTATTAACTGGAAATTTATTCCACCAAGATCTCCAAATTTTGGAGGCTTGTGGGAGTCGGGAGTCAAATCCTTTAAATACCATTTAAAGAGAGCTGTAGGTTCAGTTAAACTCACATTTGAAGAATTTCTAACTTTAACAGCAGAAATAGAAGGTATTTTAAATAGTAGACCTATTGTACCCTTATCTACAGATCCTCATGATTATACCGCCTTAACTCCAGGACATTTCTTAATTGGCCGTCCAATAACTTCAATTGCAGAGCCACAATTAATTGAGAAATCAGATAATTATTTGTCAAGGTGGCAAAAAATAACAAAACTACTCCAACAAGTTTGGAAAAATTGGAAACGAGACTATCTCAATAATTTACATCTTAGAAACAAATGGCAGTTTGCCAAGAATAATGTAAGCCCAAACGATATGGTTATACTTAAAGACTTGGATTTACCTCCATATAAATGGAGATTGGGCAGAATCCAAGAAATAATTAAAGGCTCAGATGGTTATGTAAGAGTTGTGATAGTCAAAGTTTCAAATGGTATTGTTAAAAGAGGTATTAGTCAAATATGTTTACTCCCAATGAATTAATTAAAAGTATATACATCTGTGATATTGTAAATAGTATTCCTATATTGAATTGAACTTATTTGTGTAATTGTATATAATGTATATTTTAAAGTTCTATATTGAAATCGTATTTTTCCTTTTCAGTATTTAATTTGTATATATGTTTTTTCAAATTTTAAGTAATGTGTTAAAATTGTATAATTGTATTGAAATTGTGTAATTTCAAGGCGGGAGTATGTTACGTAAGCACAATTCCCCGCCTACCAATTGTAGCGCCCTCAAGTGGCCGAATGTAAGAACCTTGCAATATCAAAGAAATACTGATCTTGTCAACAGCTTCGCCCATGTGCGAACAACAAATCAACTCCCATTCAGCGGAGAAAAATAAATCATATTATTAAAACCAAAAGAGGTCCGTCGTATTGAATACAATCCTCTCCATTCTGGTCCTAGCGACCGGAGACGGATTAGCGAACTATGGATAAACAATCAAAACTTCTCACTGCCAAAGATTTAAATAGAATGCGTGAGAGAGTAAAATTAAAACTGATTAACATTAAAAAATTTATTGACAGCTGTGAAAATAAGATAACGGATAAAATTCAAATCGTTATAACAGCACAGCAGAAGCTAAATGGCGTTAAAGTATTGGAAGAAGAACTAGAGACTCTATTCAAGCAGTATCTGGACATTGAAGAAGATGAAAAATCCAGTAACAAATCTGACGAAGAAATGTTGGAACTACTGGAAGAAAGAGATGAAATAGAGGTAAGTCTGAAATGCTTACTCTCTAAGTACAATGCTAATGAAGTTGCAATGATTGAAAACAAAAGTAATCATGATTCAGATTTAAAATCATATATAGATCATATTGAGTTGAAATCGAAACTGCCAGAAATTCCTTTACCAATCTTTTATGGTAAAATAGAAGAATTCTCCAATTTTAAAAATCAATTTGTCAGTCTAATATCTGATAACAAAGATTTAACAAATGATCAAAAACTATTTTATTTAAAAGCTGCCCTCCGTGGAGAAGCTAAATTAATTGAAACAAGTGATGATACATTCGAGTCATTGTTTTCAGCTCTCGAAGAACGCTTCGAAAATAAGAGAGCAGTTGTGGATATACATATCCAAAATATGCTAAAAATTGAAAAGTTAAATTTTGAATCTTCTAAAGGTTTAAGAAATATTACAGACACTATAAACAAAAGCTTGAGAGCATTAAAAAGTTTTAAACTAGACTGTAATAACTTGACAAATGCTATTTTGGTTAACATAATATTAGAAAGGCTTGACAAAGATACAAGAAAGGCATATGAACTATCTATTCAGACTAAAGAAATCCCTTCGTTAAATGAGCTCTTAAAGTTTTTAGAATCAAGAGCAATGGTTCTTGATCAACTCGGAAACACCCCGTCTAATAGTAAATTCAAAAAGGAATTTCAAGGCTCAGCATATAAATCAAAAAATTTCTTTGTCAATTCTAATAAAGGCAATCATGTTATCAAAAAATGTATATTATGTAAGACTGATCATCCTTTGCACAAATGTTACGAATTTTTAAAGTTGAGTATTGCCAAAAGGATTGAATTCATAGAAAAACATCAATTGTGTAAAAATTGTTTAAAGATGCATAACGCACCATGTAAGTCAACTTTTCTCTGTCGAGAATGCCATAAATCGGGTCATAACTCTTTAATCCACTTGGATTCTAAAAACCAAAGCAGTATTACACCAAGTAACATTACGCAATCAAATGCGAACTTCGTTCCATTGGAAAGTAATACCAGCCATAACGTAAACAGTGAAAGATATGCTTCTTCTGAAGCCCAAAGTATGACTAATGTTGGAGCGACCTTGACTAGCAATACGAAAGTATCATCAAACATTTTGTGCACTGCGCAATTTCTGATTGAAAATGAATACGGTCAGAAAATAAAAATAAAAGCAATCTTAGACTCTGGTTCTTATGTTAACATTTTAACAGCGGAAGTTGCAAATTCTCTAGGAGTAAAAAAGGAAAGAATTAATTCTACAATCTCTGGTATTTCCGGTGGCGAATTCTTAGTTAAAAACAAAATAACTACTAATATTTTCAATGACAGTAATGATTTTTCAAGAACTGTATCTTTTTTTATTCTTCCTAAGATAACAGATTTAACGCCTTCAAATGAAATTGATATTTCTAAAATAAACTTCCCGAGTGAAATTAAACTTGCGGATAATACATTTAACATTCCTAGCAAAATTCATGCCTTATTAGGATGTGAATTATTCTTTGAATTATTGAAGACTGAAAAATTTAGGTCTTATGATAATTCATTACTATTGCAAAACAGTGTGTTTGGATATCTCGTTACAGGAACACTTAAAGGTACCGATTCTTATTTTTTTTCTGGGTTAATTTTAGAAAAGGATAACCTAGAAAATTCTGTAAAAGATTTCTTTAAAATTGAATCATTTCCGGGTGATAGCACATGTGATCTAGATGAATCAAAAACATTTGAAAAACAATACTGTGAAGAACATTTTCTCTCAACTCATAAGAGAGATGAAACAGGCAGGTACATTGTTAAACTGCCAATAATCGAAGGCAAACGTTCAGCATTAGGTGATTCAAAAGAAATTGCTGAAAGACGTTTAAATTTACTTTGGAAAAGATTAGATAAAAATAAAACAATGGCAACACAATATAAGGCGTTCATAGATGAATATTTCCAGCTTAATCATATGGAAAGAATTTTAGATTCTGTTGATCCAAAAAGTAGTGAATATTACATTCCCCATCATGCTGTGTTTCGCCCAGAAAGTACGTCAACACCTTTGCGCGTTGTTTTCGATGCATCTGCAAATTCTAGTAATGGAGTTTCGCTTAATTCCATATTATTAAATGGAGGAACAGTTCAACAAGAACTATTTTCTACCATTTCGAGATTCAGAACTTATAAGTATGCATTTAGTGCCGACATTCAAAAAATGTATCGACAGATTTTGGTCGATGAATCAGATAGAGATTTACAAAAAATCCTGTGGAAGCCTAATCAATTTGCTCCTGTGGAGACATATAGGCTACGGACAGTTACATATGGAACAACATGCGCACCGTTTTTAGCGACTAGAGCGTTAAAAGCTCTAGCTGAGGAGGAACAAAGTGAATTTCCCCAAGCAGCTGCAACACTTCTTGCTGATGTTTATGTTGATGACATATTAAGTGGGTCAAATAATTTAGAAGAAACTAAAGCATTACAACACCAGTTAATTCAACTCTTAAAGAAAGGAGGCATGGAACTCCACAAATGGGTTTCAAACCATCCTGAACTTTTGTATGACAACAAAAATCTAGATTATGTATTTCCATCAGACTCCAACAGTGTGAAAACACTTGGAATGCAGTGGCGTCCAACATCGGACATTTTCACCTTTCAAGTGACTGTAAAGCTAAAGGACAATTTCTCAAAACGAGAAGTTCTGTCAAACATAGCAAGACTGTTTGATCCTTTGGGTCTTATTGGTCCTGTAATAACAAGTGCTAAGATATTTCTTCAGAGACTTTGGCTGCAAAAGTTAAATTGGAATGATACGGTTCCACCCAATGATCTGAATGACTGGTTAAAGTTTTTAAAGGACTTACCAGCAGTGAACAAGCTAGAAATTCCGAGGTGTGCAATCATCACTAATCCAGTAGCCATAGACTTGCATTGTTTTTGCGATGCTTCGGATAAGGCCTATGGCGCCGTATTATATCTCTGTTCCAAAAATGAATCAGGTGAAGTGCAAACCAATATTTTGTGCAGCAAATCAAGAGTGTGTCCAATTAAGGCTACTACTACTCCTCGTTTGGAACTGTCAGCAGCATCATTGCTGTTGGCTCGTCTTGTTTCCAAAGTGATTTCTATTATTCAGGTACAAATTCATCACATTTACATGTGGAGTGACTCTACTATCGCTTTGGCATGGATAAAAACTCCTCATGAAAAGCTGAAAACTTATGTATCTAATCGTGTAAAGACAATCAACACCTTGTGTCCCAATTTTGACTGGAGACATGTAAATTCAGCAGACAATCCAGCAGACTTAATCTCCAGGGGTACGTCAGCCACAAATTTAGTGAACAATTCACTGTGGTTTCATGGACCAACTTTCATAAAATCAGAGATTTCTTTACCAGTAGACACTATTGAGTTGAATAATAATGAGTTTCTCAATGAAGTTAAAACATCCTGTGCATCAGTGTTGATATGTAATTCTTCTAATGATTTTATTAGTGATATTTTAAATTTGAGTAACAGTTTTACTAAACTTTGTCGAATTGTAAGTTATATTTTCAGATTTATTCATAATTTGAAGAATCCTACTGAACGGAAGAAAGGTAAGTTAAACATAAGTGAAATCAAAGAAGCTTCTAACTTCATGGTAAAACAGGTACAACTTTCTGCATTTTCAGAAGAAATTAAAGGTTTGTCAAAGGGTCTTGATATCAAACAAAGTAAAATTAAAAATTTAGCACCATTTTTAGATGAGGATAATATTCTTCGGGTAGGTGGTCGTTTGCAAAAAACTAGATTAACCCAGGATGAAAAACATCCTAAGCTTCTTCCTGCTAAACATAGACTTACAAAAATAATAATGGAATCTTTTCACAAAAGGTATTTACATGTAGGCCCCCAAACCTTACTTCATCTTGTCAGACAAGAGTTTTGGCCAGTTGGAGGTAGGAATTTGGCTAGGAAAATAGTTAATGAATGTATTATTTGTTTCAAAAACAAACCAGTAAGTTGTAATCAATTATTGGGAAATTTGCCAGCCGAAAGAGTCACTCCCAGCCCAACATTTTCAAACTGTGGGATTGATTTCTGTGGACCCTTCTTAATTAAATATAAGGGCCAACGGAAAGGTACTTTTCAAAAGGTTTATATAGCAGTCTTCATTTGTTTTGCCACAAAGGCTATACATCTTGAAATAGTTACAGATTTAACATCAAATGCATTAATTGCAACCTTAAAACGCTTCTTTGCCCGACGAGGTAAATGTACATGCATTTTTTCGGATAACGCAGGAAATTTTGTAGGGACAAATTCAGAATTAAAAAGATTGCAAAAACTGATGAGCAATCCTGATGATAAATTAACTAATTATTTAACTACAGAAAGTATTAACTGGAAATTTATTCCACCAAGATCTCCAAATTTTGGAGGCTTGTGGGAGTCGGGAGTCAAATCCTTTAAATACCATTTAAAGAGAGCTGTAGGTTCAGTTAAACTCACATTTGAAGAATTTCTAACTTTAACAGCAGAAATAGAAGGTATTTTAAATAGTAGACCTATTGTACCCTTATCTACAGATCCTCATGATTATACCGCCTTAACTCCAGGACATTTCTTAATTGGCCGTCCAATAACTTCAATTGCAGAGCCACAATTAATTGAGAAATCAGATAATTATTTGTCAAGGTGGCAAAAAATAACAAAACTACTCCAACAAGTTTGGAAAAATTGGAAACGAGACTATCTCAATAATTTACATCTTAGAAACAAATGGCAGTTTGCCAAGAATAATGTAAGCCCAAACGATATGGTTATACTTAAAGACTTGGATTTACCTCCATATAAATGGAGATTGGGCAGAATCCAAGAAATAATTAAAGGCTCAGATGGTTATGTAAGAGTTGTGATAGTCAAAGTTTCAAATGGTATTGTTAAAAGAGGTATTAGTCAAATATGTTTACTCCCAATGAATTAATTAAAAGTATATACATCTGTGATATTGTAAATAGTATTCCTATATTGAATTGAACTTATTTGTGTAATTGTATATAATGTATATTTTAAAGTTCTATATTGAAATCGTATTTTTCCTTTTCAGTATTTAATTTGTATATATGTTTTTTCAAATTTTAAGTAATGTGTTAAAATTGTATAATTGTATTGAAATTGTGTAATTTCAAGGCGGGAGTATGTTACGTAAGCACAATTCCCCGCCTACCAATTGTAGCGCCCTCAAGTGGCCGAATGTAAGAACCTTGCAATATCAAAGAAATACTGATCTTGTCAACAGCTTCGCCCATGTGCGAACAACAAATCAACTCCCATTCAGCGGAGAAAAATAAATCATATTATTAAAACCAAAAGAGGTCCGTCGTATTGAATACAATCCTCTCCACCCTTTATAGGTTAAATTAGATACTCTGTTGATAGATATTAGTTGTGCTCAAATATGGAAGTCGCACAGGAATTTGGCTTTGTGGAAAATAGATTCGGATAACTTGTGAGATCGTAAATTTTCCTTCATCTGTCTATAAAAAATTACAAATTAGCATTC
>BGPR01048039.1:0-11648 GCA_013235015.1 Araneus ventricosus | reverse complement strand
TGAAGGCTCTTGGAGCATATTTACAAGCAAACAACTAAAGGAAATGCACCTTTAATCAATGCTGAAGATTTTCTTAATTGATTTCTTAATTTCTTCTTAGATTGATTTTCTTAAACTTGCATTGCTTAAACACCAATCTACATACTTCTTGCAGAATATAGCTGGAAAAAGACGCTGGTGATTACAACCATTTTACTTCTTCAGAATCATCTTTGCATAAGAACTCACAGTTTTTTATCTTAAAATTACTTCGCTGAAACTCTTCAAGAACCACAAATTCTTGCTAAATATCATTGAAGAATACTCGCTCGTTATTCGAACCACTTCTTTCACAAGATTATAGGTAATTTCTCTAAGGACAAGAACCGAGAAGGCCTAACGGCCCTGTTGCCCCGCAGGTGTACCACTTTCTTCATGTTCAGACAAGTCAATCTAGACAAAGGAAAACTTCCAGCCAGGTGACGCTGAAAACCAGTTCACTCACAAAAACTTCCGCCGCTCAAAATGGCGAGCAAAAAGTACCTTGGAATAATTAATTTACAATTTAATAAACTTGAAACATTAAAAGAAATTACATAAAAATTAAAGCGATTAATAATTAAGTTGATTACTAGAAAAATAAATTTGAAAAATTATGATATTTAATAAAACTGTAAAAATTACCGTTGATAATTTAAAAGTTGCCAACGATACCACAAGATAGGAAAGAAACTTTGGTGGCGACAATTTCAATTATATAAAAGTACTGGTAAAGCCGAAAAATGATGTAGTTGCATTTTTTTGCAATCTAACACAAATAATCTACGATATAATGACATACCATTTGTTGAAAGCAAGATGAATTGGTAAGACCAAACAAATATCGTTTTTCTATAAATGTCATTGAAAAGTCCCATTTCTTGCACTCGGAAGTCATTTCAGGAAAAAAGGGTAATGAAGCTTTGGATGCCATCTCACAAGTAAAATGTCAGGAATTTGGAAATAAAGCCTTCAGTATAATAGTCCAGTCATTAGGTAGTTTTTAAAAACAAATTCTGGTGGAGTCGTAATTTTTTGCTCCTATATGTTTTTTGGGGGTGCTGATTACGAATCCGAGGTTTCCCACCAAAATTTTTGTTGGAATTTTAATTATAGCCAAAAAACATGAAAAAAAAAATGGATTTTCCCCCAGTTTTTTGCTTATAAATCAAAAACTATCAACTTTTTTATGGCATTATTGCATATCAAAATAATCAGCACAAAATTTCCTACAATTTATGTCTACTATTTTTTCGTTACGTGTACTGTTTAGGCGCCACAACTGGTTGAAGTTTGGCTAAAGTTTGACTTACCTGCTAGCACGGCTTGAAAAATAACAAATCTTCCTATCTGTATGCACTAAAATTTGCTATCTTACTATTAATATACTTTACTTATTTAATACACTTTTTCTACCATAATGTTCCTTTTTCAGATAAATTTTTCATTTGTTATATTAGGCATGAAGGTAATTTAGTCCCGAGCAACGCCGGACATAAGTGCTAGTTATGAATAAAATGCCTTGATTAGCTCTAAAAGGCTGATGTTGATGGAAACTTAGATTCACTTTCACAATAAATGCTATTTTACAAACAACTAAAAGTACTTAGTGTGGGTTTTAATTAAACTTTATTAATTTCTATTAATTAATTTGAATTACTTGGTATATAGTAACCAAGAAAAAAAATGACATGGAAAAAAGTAGCAATCTAAACTCTAAAAGTCATAATAACTTAATACAACTACAGTCATAAATATGATCTAGGCATCTGCATACATTACACAGTCTCTTTACTTTATCTCGATCGCTTTGAAGCTTATGGTCCAATATTTTTTGAAAGATCACCTGTGTCTTCCTCCACTTGCAAAGATAAAGACGCCTCAACTAAATCATCGGGCAGTATTGGTTCACCATCATCATCCTCATCACTATTAATTACTTGAATCCCTCTGTTATTGCAGTTGCCCCAACAATGAGGATACAACATTGAACAAAACAGTCTGACCTTCCTACAGCTGCAATTTCCTGTGCATCTCTTCTTACACTTGCAGGATATCTTGCGTACAGGATAGAGTCAGGTGCGGGGGACTTCAGAGTTTTTCCCATTCTTCAGGTCTCTTTTTATTGCCGAGCCAGTGCTGGATCTGATAGTAAACTTTTAGGGAATGTTGGTGGGCAGCTGCGAAGCGAAGCCATGTTGCTACTCTTGTTAAATGAAGATTTCATGTAACATTTGTAGCAAAGATTATTCAAGAATGGAGTATCCGAGGTAGTTATTGGGTAGCCATACAATGCCACAAGAAAGCGGTTCCCTATATCCACAACAGCTTCAGGGGTCATATCCGGGTTCTTAAAAATTTCAATTACTTTGAGGAGATCATTATTGTTTTTCAAAGTCTGCACAAACTTCAATTTAACATAATTAAAAAGAGCTGATGTGGTGTCACATCCACTCATAGCATGTATGAATAAAATATTGTCGGCGATTGTTTTTTTCTAAAACTGTATGAGGAGAAAATATCTTTTCAACGATTTTCCTTTTCCTAGTTTTAGGAAATATACATTGTCAAAGGTACAAATGCCAATTAAGATGACAAAAAGTTCGATATCTTCACCTATGACAACCACAGACGGATGTGTTGGGGCCAAAGCTATAGTTTTCACAATTAAACAATCAGCATCTTCGTCTGCTTTCTTGTAAATCATGTTTACTGAGGAGAACTTGTTCATCAGGATGGAAATGAGTCTATCCTTGTTCTTCGGATTGGCCAGGAATTTTTCTTAGGAAACAATTCGTATCATCGTTTCATCAAACATTACTTCACTTGACATTTGTTTCTGTGTTCTTCTGGCCCGTTCTGCACATTTAGTGCCTCCTACTGTTTCATTTTCAGTATACCCATAGAAAATTATTAGAGCAGTTGATTTGTACTTTGTACAAACATATGTCACATAATTATCACAAATTGATGGAAAAGTTGAACCCCTTTTCCAGATGACTCTGTGCAGCAAGTATCCTCCATCAATAATATACACACCGCTTTCAGCATTAAAATCCCGTGTATATGGCTTGAAAGCTTTGTATAAAGAGGATGTTGTGCCTTTTCGCATTACAGCTTCATCAAACAGAGGTAATGGAAAGGGGCATAGTTCAAATGTTAAGACGCCCTCTAGTTCATCCGATTGCTTTGTAATATAAATTATGTGGAAAAGCGTTGTAGGGTTGATAGATACACTTTCATCATGTACCTTGATGGCATCACTTACCAGAGCTAGTGGTGACACTCTGTCATTTCTTTTGAATTTCACGGTAATAATTTAATTTAATTTAAAATAATTTCCTTTGATTCTTTTGATACCAAGAGGGGATATTTAGGGGACAATAACAGGGCTATGTTTAAGCCTCCTAACTTATTAAAAAATTCGTGATATTTACTCTGTTGTTTACTTCACAACCGCGAAAGCCAGGTAATACCAGGGTAGAAAGATTTAGAAGGAATTTTATGCAGATTATGCAAGTATACTCATAATATAACTGATAAAATCTTTATTTGCACAAAGAGGTTTACGATAGAAAAAGTATATTAATTAAGTAGGAATTTATTTAGTAAGATAGATAATTTCGTGCATACAGATTGAATGTTTAGTTGTTGTTCAAGCCGAGCTAGCAGGCAAGTCAAACATTCGCCAAACTTCAACCAGTTAAAGCACTTAAACGATATGCGTAACGAAAAAATAGTGGCGACATAAATTGTAGGAAATTTTGTGCTGATTATTCTGATATATGATAATGCCATAAAAAAGTTGATAGTTTTTGAGTTATAAGCAAAAACTGGGGGAAAGTCCATTTTTTTTCATGTTTTTTGGTTATAACTAAAATTCCAACAAAAAATTTTGGTGGGAAACCTCAGATTCGTAATCAGCACCCCAAAAAACATATAGGAACAAAAAATTACGACTCCACCAGAATTTGCTTTAAATCATTCCTTTTTAGCATCTAATGACTGGACTATAAAGGCCGTATCTGATATCAGTCAGGAAATCAACGAAGATGCTGAATTTGGTTCTGAACCTGAAAAAGAAAACCACACAAGTTTTAGAGAAAAGGCACTAACTGCGGAGGATGAATTGATTCCTGATTATGAGATTCCTGTAAGTGCAAACAGATTAAAAATTCTAAATTAACATATTAGATTACAGATTCTTTCGATACATAAATATCATACGAAAGTCATATGCCTTCAGTGAATAGAGGGTATGATGAATCTCTGATTGGAATGAGAATTGAGAAAGAAGATATGGCTCAATTAATGCAGTTGAAAAATGAAAATCTTCTATATATATTTTAAGCTTTCTTTTTTCTCTCTTTATTTTCCTTATGATTGTATTTTAATTTATGCTATTTGGGAATTAATCAAGATTTTGTGTTTAGAAAAGCTTGAAAGTGAGTATAGGAATTTGAAATTGTGAGAAATTGTGTTGGTTATTTTAACATTTTTAACTATGAAGCGGTGTACTTTCTGAAGAAATTGTGTACTCGAATTTGCTGGCGTTCTTCGGAACTATCAGTGGCTCGATATTTGTCTGTCCGTCAGGACAGGTCAAATTACTAGTTATTATTTCCTTCTGATATTTTTATTCAGACCCCAGTTTGACGTGGCGATACTTTTTAATTTTTGATAACGATTTAGCGTTTTATTTTTTAACTCGGGCACATGTGTGGCTAAATTTAGTTTATCGGCAATAAAGACTCCCTAGATATTTATACTTGATTTCCTTTTGAGAAGATTAGCTTCCCATCTTATGCCTGCTGACCAGCGAGGACCGTTTCTATTTTTATTGAAATGCATGTAATTTGATTTATTGCTGAAATTTCCAGATTATGCTTTGCAGTCCAGGATTAAATTGATTTAGGGCTTCATTTGCAGAGGATTTAACTTTATCCTTTGTTGGTGCTTTTATAAGAAAGATGAAGTCATCTGCGAAGGCATGCGGATGAACTCCTTCTGGCCAGGATTGAGTTAGCACTTCGTTCGCCACAAGATTCCAAAATGCCGGACCAGTGCATGAGCCCTGTGGCAGTCTCGATGTTGTGGGAGTGTAGCTGGTCCTTGAGGGGTGTTTAAAGCTACTTGCCTGCCTGAAAGTATATCTATTAAGGTTTCTTTGTATTGGAGTGGAAATTAATATTATTTAGACTGTTCCTGATTGAATTATATTCCAAGTGGTCAAAAGCACCTTTTATGTCCAGTGAGATCACCAATGCATGTTATTTTGTTTATCTTGCTATTTCTATTTCATTTATGAAGTCAGCTATTGCTTCTTCGGATGATTTATTTACCGTGAAGCTATATTGGATAGCTGCTTGCAGCTTATTGGTTCTAAGATGAAAGTTAAGACGTTCTAGCAATGTTTTTTAAATATTTTACCCAACGTTGGTAAAAGTGACACAGGGAGGTATGACTTCGTTTCTAACTTTGGTTTCCCTTTTTTTGTGGAATAGGACAATTATGCCGACTTTCAATGGCGTCGGGAAACATTGAAGATTGAGACATTTATTATAAAAAGAAAGGAGCAGTTTTGGAAAATGTTTAGATATAGATTTAAGAATAACAAAATCAATGGCATCATAACCTGGAGTCTTTTTTGTTGGGACCTTTTGTAATATCCTTTTCAATTCATTTTGAGTGAAGGGTTTTTCTATTTGATGATGAAATGTAGGTTAGCGTGGGAAGGGAATAAGCTCCTTTGGATACAGTTCTTTTAGAATATTAAGCGCCATTTATTTATGGTCGCCCTTTTCTGGTTGGTCAAGAATTTTAAATAATTCCGTGGGTTCGATATTGTCTTTGATGAAAGACTTATACGGGGTACCATAGGGATCAGTTGTCTTGGTGCAAAAGTCCTTAAATGTTGATCTTTTAACTCTTAGAGATAACTTTTTAAAACAAGCTTTTTTTGCGAGTTTCTGTTGATAATTCATTTGCTGAGTTCCCGATCTTTTAGATCCTCTTCTCTGGCGAGCTTTAAGCTCTTTCTTCTTAATGTCAAAAACTTGGATCCACCAATTGATGCTACAATTCTTTTTTACTTTTTTGTCTTGTAAGAACGTTTACAAGCCTGGAAGATTTACGTTTGCAAGTTTGTGTCACCTTGTCAGCATCTTCTTTTGAGTTACAGAAGTTAATTTCTTGTTGGACGGAGGTAACTTTGGGTTTAAAGTTTTGAATGAATTTATTGTGACACCCATAGGCCGTTTTAAACCTAGTATATGAGTGAGATTGTACTTTAATATTAAGTTGAATTTTGATAAAATTATGGTCACTGAAGCTAACATCTTCAAGAACTTCCCAGGATGTTGAATTAGAAAGATGTTGGCCAATTGAAAGCGTGAGGTCAGGCCAGCCTTTAGCGTTGGGTTGTTGAAAGGTTGGGCCTGCATCTTTAACATTAAGGAGGTGAAGATTGGTGCTGGATATGAAGTCCTCCATTGCATTGCCTCGAGGGCTATCATTTGGATAACCCCAAAGGGTGCTGTGAGCATTCATATCGTCTCCAATGGGCACTGATTCTTGAGTGAGTGAAACAATAAATTGCGAGATATCTTGAATCGTGTCCTGTATAACAGAGTAACCGTAAATACAGCCCCCGACCTGCCAAAGCACACGGGTTTTCACTGAATGACAGTCGTGCGATAGTGACGAGTACTGAGGTCGGGTCCTAATGGCCAACACAGCCTCACGGCCCAACCCCTCCCGTAGGAGGTACGTACTATCACTGGAGGAGGGCTGCCGCCCCCCCAAATCATGTACCCCGAGGCGGGCGAGTTCCTTCATATACAAACCTGAGCAACTCATCCACACTTAGTGGTGCCCACTTCTATCGGGGAGTGTATATCAGAGTAGGGAGGCTTATTGGATATACAGAGTGTCCGAAATTTATCTTTACAACTTTAGTATTCAATAACTTCAAAACTATACCAGATAATAACAAACAGTTTTCAACATATGTCAAGTTAACTCATAAAGTTTTCTTGTTTTCCAGTAGACGCAGATGGCCACAGGAGAAATTTAATGTGTAGCCTGGCTCATAGACACAAAGTCCGATACCCAAATGCAACGTTAGCGTCTGAAACAGATGGGTGGCCTGCCTCTATTTATGGCGAACACTACCTATTTCCATAAATGACGTAAAGCCCGAACAGTTGGTCGGGACGGTGGTTCCCTTCCATACTTTAATTAATTAAAAATCCTTCTCTATCTCAAAGTTCCGTTGCACTTGGGCATCGGACTTTGTCTCTATGAACCAGGTTACACACTGAATTTTCTCCTGTGGCGTCCACATTTTTCGTCAAATCTGCGTCTACTGGAAAATAAAAACACTTTATGAGTTAATTTGACACATGTTGAAAACCGTTTGTTATTATCTGGTATAGTTTAAAGTTATTAAAGTCTAAAGTTGTAAAGACACATTTCGGACACCCTGTATTTCCTAATACATTTGTTGTCTTAGAGGATTCTGGATGCATATTTCACAGAAATCCCGGTGAAAAAGACGAAAGAAAGTCCATTAGGATATTATTTTTGCTTTCAACAATGGAAGACAAACACGCAAATAAATTTTTGTTTAAACAATGAAAACGATTTGTATTGCGTATTTAACAATGAAAAGCATTGTTATAAATTATGCCTAAAATATTTTTTAAAATTTATTAAACTTGGAGAAACACATGTTCAGCAATTTAATTAATATCATTGAGAAGGTAATTTTTATATATTTTTAGATGGTGTGAAAATGATTTTTGTACTGTTATATTTTCAGAATTTATTAAGAAAAAACAAAAATGTGACTGATTTTTAATTAATTAAATTTTTAATTACAAGTTCAAGAATGGCTTCAAGGTAAACAGCAACATCCTACAAAGTATCTTTGTGCCAAATTTCGAAGCTCTTGGCGCCTATAGAGCGCCAACACTCAGATACACAACAGAGATTATTAGACATTCATACTCATTGTTAGTAGAGATTGCATGAATTATAATTATTCCGAAAAGCAAAATATTAAACTAAAATTACACTCTCCTTTCTTTCACGTTCATGAATAATTCATCTAAGTTAATTTCTTCTGAAAAATCTTTCTCTATTGGAATAAAATCTAAATCACTCTGTTGAAACTGCGAGAACAAGTTTCAAACACAACACTGTATAACGCTGTTATTCTGTTGTTCTAAATATTATTTTAATCCTCTGTGGAACAATTTTTTTAGCACAATCTAAACAATATCTAATTTTCTGAAAGCGTCTTTACTCCACTAGCTTTCGAAGATTCCAGTTCTCGAAACTTCCTCCAATGTCTCTCTGTGTGGGTAATTCATCAAATAATCTTCTCCAAGCTTCTTCAGGTGATTGTAAACTTCATTTCAAAACAGTTTAGTGTCATATTTTTTCGTCTTGACTCCACCAGCTTTCGAAGATTCCAGTTCTCGAAACTTCCTCCGATCTCTCTGTGAGTGAGTAATTCATCAAATAATCTTCTTCAAGCTTCTTCAGGTGATTGTGAACTTAATTTTGATATAGGTTAGTGTCATATTTACATAGCTTTTATTTTTTACTAGCTACGTTCCAAGGTCAGTTCTAGGAATCCGTTAAAAATTTCATGAGTTTTATTAAATATTTCAAATTAAGAATTAATTAACTAAATTAATTATTAACTTCAAATTAATAAATTATTATTAATTGCATTCTAATAAATATTAATTTATTAAGTGTTATTTATTAAATATATAGATGGCCAGATCTAGGAATCCATGAAGAATACAGTGGAGTAAAACTATTCTTCGTGTTTTTAGCTTTAAGAAAATATAATATAGTCAGCTAAAATTGTTTCATTTTATTTTTTTACTATAAAATTTCGTTCTCTTCACAAGATTGCCAATTAATCGCGGCCAATTTCCTTGACGTTTTCTTACAAAACATGCCGATCATATTTTCAACATTGACTTTTCTATTTTTATGAATTTTAAGGCCAGCCTATTTGAGCTGTTTAAGTAGTCATGCGACGCTTTTATGTATAAAACTCTTTTCTGCTGTATTTGTCGTCTCAGGAAATGTTCCAAACATTTGAAGGAAAATTAACCAGTCATAAAGTAGAACCTGCCACTTGCTTTGAGAATTTCAATAGTTGTCTCTGGTTTCTTAACCACACTTTCCACTTTGACTCGTCATATTTTGAATTATTTTTTTTATTGAAACTCCGAACTTTTAAAAGTCCTGTTGTTTTTCAAAGCTGTAAGAATAATATCATTGTCGTTGTGGATTGGATTCTTCTTCCAAAATCACACCTTAACTCGAGTTCGTAAATAAAATAATCCCCTATAGGTATAAATATCACACGTATGAAATTTTCTTCAGCTTTGATTAAAGGTACATTTTCTTTAGTTGTTTGCTTGTAAATATGCTCTAAGAGCCTTCATTTCACTGTTAACATCGTCAGATACACTCGTGTCTACACAGAAATTGATATATATATATATAATTTTCAATGATTTCAATGTTCAAACAAATATTTAATTGAGTGTTTCTGTGTTGAAAACAGCAACAATGCAATATGGATTCCTCAACAATGCAATATAGATGGCTTTGTGTGGACGGAATGTTTCAACCACTCTTTCCTTTTATTTTGGGGATAATGTTGGGCATGTGTCACGTGACTTCACTTCTTCTCTCCGACAGGAAATGACGAATTATCCGAGATAGCCCGTGCAACGCCGGGCCATGCAGCTAGTTTATCATTAATTGTTATTAAAAATTACATCGATACCCATAGCCCAGAAATAAATGAATATATTGCAGTGAAATTTTGTGTGTTGATTTATATACTGCTTTTATAAATGACGACAAAATTTCAAATTGATTAGCAAAAATTTAAAAAGAATTATTTTGAAGCTCCATGGTCGCCTTAAGCATAATTCGTGAAATGCATAAAAATGTGGAGTTAATATGGGTACAATGGCTCATAAGCATTGGTGGATAATAGTAGGACGTACAATCGTAAGAACTCATGTTTTGCAGTGAAGATTCGGTCACGAGGGTATTTAGAGGACCAACCAGAAAGTAACGAAAATGAATATGATTTGTGCTCGCCCCGTTTCACAGAAAGCTGATAATGTTGTAACTTTCATCAACGGTTTCGTTTATAAGGCTTACATTATTATGCTTGCATAAATTTTCATAAAAGCAGCAAGTATAGTCGGTGACGTATAAATACTTTTTTAGGAAATTTTAAAAAAATTACAGCACGTTTTTTTTCCCTAAACATTTAGAGTTTTCAACAAATTATATGTAACTTAATGAGTACATAATAATAAATTAGCAAAGGATTATATTAAAATTAAAAGTAACTACTTTGAATATTCAAGGAAATATGAATATTTGTAGAAATAATTTTCAACGGTAAACTTGTGCAAAATAAATTATATTTTTTTCATAATTTCGAAGCCAGATATAGGCTAGTAACAGAAAAATGAGAATAGGTTACGATTTACACTTATTTCGAATGTTACTCGAAAGGGTGGAGGATTTTCTTTGAAATTCCACCATATAAAGTTAGGTTTGAACTCACATTTCGCAGTGATGATTCGGTCACGAGAGCATTTATAAGACCAACCAGAAATTCATGGGAAGAAATGATTCAAGACAAATTCCGTTTCACAGAAAGCTGATAATGATTGGCAACTTTCTTCAATCGTTTTGTTTGATGTATGCAATATCTACAGGCATTTTCGTAAAAATAGCACGAATATTTGGGAGGTTACCATAAAGGTTTTATTAAAACGTCCTAAATTTTCTCGTATGTTTTTTGCTCATAACTTGCAGAGTTTTCCATCAAATTATACGAAACTTACAGAATACTCAACAATACTGCTTTCTAAAGATATCGGTATAGCATCGAGGTTAATTTTGGTTGCATTCTAACAAAAGCTGAATAATGGGGATTCTTGCACAAATTGCTATTTTCAACACAAATCTTCGATAAGTAATATTGAATTTTATACAAGCTGCATATACAGAATACCCATATATACTTATAAATTAAATGCATTATTTAAATTGATTTTTGACGATAACTATTCGAAGATTTATGTTTAGAAAATGTCACCTAGTGCAAGAACCCTCATCAATTAGCTTCTCTTAGTGTGCTACCGAAATCCACTTCGCTGCAATGTCGGAACCTTTCTGCATCTTAAGAGTGTTTAGCTGGATTTGTTAACTATATATCTGACTTTGAAGTTATGAAAGAAAATTAATCTACGTTTGAAAAAATATTTACTACAAACACTCATATTTCCACCAATATTAAAGTATTTATTTCGAATTTTAATACTATTCATCTATAATATATGGTCATGGATTTTGAAATTGTCCTATAATATAGTTGAAAACACTGCATGTTTCTGCAATACACATACATTATGCATAGCAAAACACAAGCGGAAGAATTTGGGATTTCTTTCCAGAAAACCTTTTATATGTTGCTAAATATTAGAGCTATTTTTACGAAAAGGCAAGTTAATACGCTCACATCACACAAAACCATTGATGAAAGATGCAAATCATTAATAGATTTCTGT
>BGPR01048038.1:0-11649 GCA_013235015.1 Araneus ventricosus | reverse complement strand
TGCTTTTCACTAATCGTTATAGGCAGAAAAAATATAAATCTAAAAAAGCATCAATAATTTATTTTGAAACTGAAATGTCAGGTTACAAGGCCAAGACCATTGACAGCAACCACTAATTATCTGCACAGACACGACAATTTTATTTTAAAGCTGCATAAATAAATTTACAGTATATTTGCACCAAAATAAAGATTAAGTGAGACATAACACGCTAATTCAACATCCAAAGCATAGATTAGCACAATTCAAAATACTGTGATTTAAAGTGCACTTTATCTCTGATCAACAGGAAAAAATTGTTCCGAAGCGAAAAACGTCATACCTTACATGAATCCCGAAATCTCTTCTTCACAGATGCATTTCCAGAAATTTAGAATTCATAATTAAAATAAGATGAATGGTCACATATTTTACAAAAATAACTTTTTCTAATCTACCATGGAGAAGCGAAAGTGTCAACAAATAAACAACTGGCCTAGAGCAGTAATGATATTACGTAACCACAGAAAAAATTTCCCGGAAATGCCAGATTTATTTTAGAAATTTCGACTATAAATAAGAAAGATGATAGCTATATTAAATTTTAAAAATTTAGTTCAATAAAAAAGTAAACTTCTTTTAGATTTCCCATTTTTACAATGAATAATATTATTTAATTTCTCTATTTGTGAATTTTTTTTTCTCTTTAAACTCGAATGACAAAAATTCGTTTTGGAACAACAGCACAACTCGACGAAAAGCAAGCGTATAAGCGCCAAAAATCAAATAATTTTCAATCAACATGTCGAAAACAGAAAGTGCAAGTGCTATTACTTTGAAAGGCTCTGCTGATATTGTTACTGAATTTTTTAGTAAGTTTTGATGTAATTCTTATCCTGTAGATTCAGTGAACTTGAAAACTTTTATCATCTTGCACTTTGGTGTTTTTACGTAATAATTAATCTACATATCCAACTGTTTATCCTACCCTAAATATTGTATATCTATGTTTTTTTCTTATTTAAAGGTGCTACTTTTCTTAGAGTTCTTTTTATTAGCTCCTTCCCTTTATAGTTGAAAGTAAAAAGTTCCATTAATTCCTATTTTAAAATATTTGTTACCACTCATAAAGTATTGTTTTGTGTTCATCTGAAAGCAGCTTTTTTTTTCTGCCTCAATCATTTTAAATATTGCTATCTTGTAACGGCGTGCAGCAACCTGTCCAGGGTTAATGTTTGACAATTTATGAGTTATAACTCGTAAATTGTCAAACATTAACATTGATATAAATATCAATGTTTTGAAGGAGAGATTATATATCCAATGTATTGTTCTGGAGTGGAGTAATCTGTCAAGTGTAGGGGAGAGGAGTTCTTCAATATAAATAATGTATGCATTCTCATATTGGAGTTTAAATATTTGAAAATTCATTTAAATTTTAAAATTTAATATTTCTTTTATTAATCACTTAATCCACCAATTTAAGTTAATTTTATGGCTAGAGCCCAAGTTGACTCAGTTCAGGGCTTAAAGACAATCTAAATGAAGAGATGAACAGAAAATTAATATGCTGGTTAAATTTTAAATAAAATTTAAATGTTTTTTCTACTTTTACAGGATTTTTTTTTTATTTTAAAGTTGAGTATTTTCTAATTTTAGATTGTTGCAAAATCTTTGCTTTATAGCAAAGGTAATTTCAATTTATAAAGGTATAAAATGTAGAGGGAAGAATGTTTTATAACAGTTTAGTATTCCAAAATTAGCTTGAATATAAATGTCTTAAATATTATATATATATATATACACTAATACCGAGAAGAGTTGTTTTAGTTCTGATGAAGTTTGAATTGAAATATTTGTATTCAGTTTGACATTTAAAGGCATTAGTTGTCCCTTGAATCAGGTTTCGCAAATCTACGTCTGATTATGTGCTTTATGATTCTCGAATGTTATTTTACAAAAGATGGATGTCAGAGCATTGAAATAGTTCCTGTTGCATTTAACTGACTGTCAAAAACAAATGCAATTGCGTGTGTTTTTGTAACACAGATAGTATTTTCTTTTCAACTTCTTAACTTCCAGCAAATTCTTGCATGATTTGCGCTCTGGTACCATCTGATCTTACATGATGCAACTTTGTCAGCTTAACAGTCATATCCCTCTCATTCTAAGACATAAGCATGTTTTAGCCAAACCCTTCTTCAAGGTCAGTTTATTTCATTTCAAAGTAGTGGGTGCAGTTAAACGGCTAGTATCAAGCTAAAGAGGAAACTATTTTGTAAACCTTCTAATGGCCTATATTGGCAATATGGTAAATGTGGAGTTTACGGTACACACCTGTTTCTTGTCAATTTTTCTTGGAGCAATTTCATTTGCTGTTGCCAAATACTGTTTTGGATGTGCAGTGCAATTTTTATTGATCTCTTGCATATGTGTCACCTGAAAACAAGAGATTGAGCATGCAATGCCTGTGGCATTTTAAGCATGTACTGGGCAAATTTTTTAAACTTGAAAAACATCAGCGGCTTCACTTTCAACATAGCAGGAAACTAGTAGCTTCGCTTTTTCATTGAATGTTAGGAATCTAGGTTTTTTTTTTTTTTAAATTCCGAAAACTAGAATTTCCACACTCAATGCCTGTGGCATTTCAAGCGTGTACCGGGCAAATTTTATAACTTAAAAACTATCAGGGCCATTCTACACTGTAAACCCTCTGAACCCCAATTTTTTTTTTTACTTGTATACGTTTTTTCTTTATGCAAAATTAAAGTACATAAGTTAAACCTTAGAAAATGTGATAAAATATTCGTTTTAACTAAATCTTTTAATATGGAATCAATTCTTGAAAGTCGGCATTACAATTTTTAAGTTTTCTCATTACAATCAACATATTTACATGTTTTTCCTTAATGGAAAAAAATTGTTGCATTTCAATTTTTTTTTTTTAAATATATCTATAGTGGCTCAAATATTTGAGAATACACCTTACTTTTACTTGATAAATCTAACTTTCAATATAAATAACATTACCAAGAAATGCAAACATGTTTTTATTTTTACACATAACAAATGATTTAATTTAAAGTAAAAATAAGGAACAATCAATGAAAAGTGTCAGAAGCATTTTAAATAAACATATGGAGAATTTTACCTCAAAAAATTGAGAATACACCAATGAAATTTCTGTAATATCTCGCATACAAAGAAAGTGTCAATATTTAGTTGCATGTCCTTTGGCTTTTATAATGTCCTTCAAACGTCATGGTACCGATTCAAGCAACGTTTTGGTAATATCTGAAGATATTTTACCCCATTCTTCTTGCAACACCTGTTTTAAAGAGGCTTTTTTTTCTAATTTTGTGTTTTTCGACCGCTGTTTCGAGTGTGGCCCACAGATTTTCTATGACGTTGTCGTGGGACTGTGGTGGTGTGTGTAACTGCTGTTTACAATGAAAAAGACGCCACATTTTGAAGTTGCGTGCCATGTGTTTGGGGGCATTGTCATGCTTGAATATGAAATTTCCTTCTAAACCCAAATTTTTAGCACTTTCTTTTAGACTTTTGTGAAGTATACCCAAGTAAACCATATGGTTCATAAAGTCATCTATAAAAACTAAATTTCTTACCCTGGTAGAAGCCATAGAACCCCAAACCATGACGGAGCCACCACCATGTTTAAATGTAGGACAAAAAATTTTTGGATCCAAACCGGTTTGGGGCTTTCTCCGTCTGTCACTACCGAAAATGTTGAATTAACTTTCATCACTAAATATAACTTTATTCCAAAAGTTATTGGTCTTCAATTGATGAGTTTTTGCAAATTCCAAACACTTTTTCTGATTTTGCAAGCTGACAAACAGTTTCTTTCTGGCAACTCGACTTTTATATCCAGCTTGTCTAATTGCATTTCGCACAGTTTCAGCACATATACTTCTACCAATGATTTGATAAGCTTCTGCAGCAACTTTGACTTCACTTACTTTAGGATTAATCTTGATTTCTTTCAAAATTTTCCTTTTTGCGACATCACTCGGAATATATTTCATTCTTCCACTTTTATTTGTAATCAATCCATCACTTTTAAATTTTCCAATGATTTTCTGGACACACGTGTGGCTTCTACCAACATTTTGAGCTATTTACGATAAGATTTTCCTTTCTTAAATAATCTTAATACGAATTTCCTTGCATCAATACTCTTTTCAAGGAGCCATTTTCCATTTAAAAGTTTGGCTTTAAGTTCATCTAACAAACTTCATCACACGAAAATGATGGTTGAAAAGGTTTAACTCGAAATTAAATTAAAATAGCGGTGAAGTAGAAAATATTTTGTGGTAATTAAACATATTTTTTATAAGTGTATTCTCAATTTTTTGACCTCAAAATTTGCCTAATAAAGTTTTAAAGCTGTATAAATATGATTTTTAATGAATTCTTTTTTATTTTGTGTATACTTAAAGTAAAATGTTCATAGTTTAATGCCTCTGCAAAAAGTTTTGTTATAATTATATTTTTTGCTCATTATTCACCATACAAAGCTTTAATTTGCTCAAAAAACGAAGTGTATCCTTAATTGTTTGAGCCACTGTACATAATGTTCTTATTCAGTAATGAGAGAAAAAAAATCGAATATCGCAATAGAATTTTTCAAAAAAGGACGATTTATTTGAACAAAATTTGGATGTCCCTTGCATAACACAAAAACATTTTTTTTTTTATTTTTAACATTTATTTGTATGGCAAAACAGAAACTGTTATGAATTTACTTTGTTTTTCTTAGTACCAATTTATACTGTAAAGAAAATTTCTGCAAGTTTAATATTAAATGAAATATTAGCACTTGTTTACACGCCCCTTGCATAACAGATTTTTCAAAAATCGGGAAAGTCAAAAACTCCACGAGCATTTATAATTGTAGGTGGCTGAATTACTTTAATGGCTTCACTCATGTTGTAGAACACTTTATCTTCTCATTTAGGCCATTTCCAAAATTTTGCAGACTTTTCTATGGCAGAAACTTCAATATCATTACCTAAAACTTGTGTCGCTTCTCCAGTATATAAACTTTCATCATACTTCACCACAACCCAATTTTCTGTAGAAATATTTATGGTATTAACAACATTATGTACAAAATTTTAAACCAGAAGAAGGTGAACATTTAATTCAGTGCATTTTTGAAATGCCCAGTATTGCTTTTGCTTTAAATCGCACACTGTTATCTCTATTTATATCTTTATCTAAAAATAATGTAACTGTTGTAGATGACATAACTTTTTTAACAACATATTGCAAAATTTTCTGATGATTGTACAATTGGAGTTTTTTTTTTTTTGACATGACAGCATTTCATACCAAGCATTTTGCCTTGCCATCAATTCCATCTTTCACGCCTTTTCCGCAGGCCTTTGCAAAATATTTCTAGTGGAAAGTTTTTTTTTTTTAATTTAACGCTAAAGTCATGTATTTATTTTTAAACTCGGATGAAGAGCCATCTGTCCATATTATCTCTTCAAAAAAAAATTTTTCCCTTGCATTTGGCTGAATTTCTTCATAAATTTTTTCAATGAAAGCTCTCGCACTGTTTTTTCCTTTTCAGAAGTGTTGGAACATATTAACTATTGCATTTTCCATGTACAAATAGTGAAGCTGTAAATAGGGTTGCTTTTTCATGTCAAAAGTGTACTCTGGACTTCAGCCTGGTATAAGCAACTATAGTTCATTGCAAAATCCAACTGTAAGACTCATGATTCAGGAGAATTTTGGAATTCTTGAAATTGTATTCTTTCGGTGTTTATATGGGAACTTATTACTGAAAAGTAGTCGTACATATGATCCAAAACTTCCCTAATGCATGTCTCTTTCACTATAATGTTCAATTATCCTCTTTATCTTTATTTATAAAATTTGATATTCAGGTCACCAAATTAACCACCTTTCTACTCAAAACTATGAACTAGTGTTGTTACTTTCCTGTTACAAATAGTCCATATT
Organism: Araneus ventricosus; assembly: GCA_013235015.1. Lineage (NCBI taxonomy): Eukaryota > Metazoa > Arthropoda > Arachnida > Araneae > Araneidae > Araneus > Araneus ventricosus. The sequence goes on along the minus strand of BGPR01048038.1, from coordinate 5,676 downwards.
ATGTATATGGTAAATATTATGAATTATGTAATGGCCTCATTAAAAAAAAAACCAAAAAAATACATATATAATTAAACTTTTTCTTCAAAATTTTACCTAAATACCTTATCTGTTGCCTATAGTAGTTTTTATTTCATTAGAAATATAATTACCATCATAATTTTTGAATTCCTACTGTTGAGATGAAGTAAAATTCAGACATCTTGCGTGCATAACACAAATTAAATAAATTTTAAATTTTATTGAATAATGTTTTTGCAAAAATGTAGCATAATTGGATAGACGTACTATTTAGCTGTTAGGAAAAAAATGGCAATATACAAGTTCTAAATTCACAGCGTTTATGACATATAGAAGTCAAGGTTGAAATTAATTTTTTTTCCCCCTAGTCCCATGCATAACGATCATATTAAATCATTTTTTAAGTACTTAATCTGTAATTATTGTTTTGTTTTCTACCTGAAATTTGAGAACCAGTCCTACCTTTGAATTCAATTGCAAAACAAAATGAATACACATCTTATTTTACTATTTTTACGTACTTCAAAAGTCTGAAAATGTCCCTGCATAACAGAAGAATGGCTCATCAGCGGCTTCGCTTTCAGCATAGCGGAATACTCGTAGCTTCACTTATTCATTGAGAAAAGAAACACACAGAATAACATACACGGTACAGAACCGATATTCAATCTGAAGAATTCCAAACAAAGTTCCTTTAAAATTCAAATTTATCGACCAATCACATCGAAAAGTTGAACAAAACAGTCCAATCAAAACATGGCACAATATAGCCTGATAAGCAAAGTACCAATGAAAAGATCAATTTGTACCCATGTTTGCTTGTCACTCGATAAAGACATCTAGACACATCCAAAAAAAATGTTCTCTCGTCACTGTTCTTGGCGGCAAAGAGTTGGCGAACCTAAGAGGAACGAAGTAAGTGTGTACCGTAAACTCCACATAAATCGGCAATATATATATATATATATATTGGCAAGTTAAGGGCTTAACAGAATTATATTTTCCAACTGTTCTTTAAAATTTTTCTTGGTCTTTAAATTCTTTAGTCATTTTTGTTGTAAATTGAGGGAAGAATTTGTAACTATGATGTGTATCAAAAATGGCAAATTTATTTTTTACAATATATTTATGTAATAAAAATTGTTTGGATGTGTAGAAGACACTGTTTGAAGGAGTTAAATCTAATAAATTAGAAGTCTTGACTCTTATTATGGATGAAAGAGTACTTTTAAAATCTTTGGAAGGTATCTTAAGCGTCCAAACCATGGTCATTGTTAAATTCTCGAGTGTAAAATGTCAGAGAATAGTGTCCTAAGCAGATTTAAATTTAGATGCATATCATTTGCTATGTCATTAACCATTAATTTTCAATTGAAGGAGACAATAAAAGCCCTTTCTCCTTCTAAGCATGTCTAAAAAGAAGTTGTTGCTTTTGAAACAGGAAATCTCCCGATTTTTGCTAATTAGTAGCTTTTTGAAGTTCTCAGTGCTTGTCGGTACAGTATCTCCCAATGAAAGTTACAATAATTGGGTTTTTAGAGGTATGGAAAAAAAAACTAAAGGTTCATATGACTTGCAAGTTAAAGTAAAAGGGCTTTCACTTTAGCTTACAGTAGCAATGAAGTGGAAATACTTTTATTTTTAAAAATTAATTGGCATTACAAAGAACTATCACATTTATATTTTCTCATTTGAATGAAATATCTTGTTAATGAACTGCCAAAATAAAGTATGTCAAAGTTTATTTTGAATTATTACTGTTATTATATTTTGTATTGAATAAAACTCGGTGATTTATCAACCAAACATTTTGAAATTTTGTTAGACTTAAGAACATAATTCAGTTGCCAAATGCACTCATTTTTGTAAACCTCTTAGGATGGCTGTTAACCGTTGGGTCGTGACTGTATTAATTCTAAAATTAACACATTGTTCACCAGTCATGAGTTTACTGTATTAATTCTAAAATTAACACATTGTTCACCAGTCATGAGTTTACTCATGTTTTCATGCCTAAATACTGTTGACCAATCACGAGTTAATTTGATCTACATCCACATTCAATTATTAAACACGCACCATAGCGCTGTGAGCATTATTTCATTGTTAGAGAATCCAAATTTCAGTAACTTTAAATTTAAAATAGTAATTGTCGTTCTAATTTCAAATTTAATATATCTAAAATAGTGACATAAAATTTGCTATCAATTGATATAAAATTTATCTCGCTATGATCAATAGTTTCAGAGAAATTTTAAATTATATTAATCGTATATTTCAAATTAATTTCCGTTTTTTAATACAAAGTAGCAAGTCACGTCAGTGGTATATCATGCGCATGATATAGTTTGGATGCCACGGTGCATCTGATTATTTATTGCAATCATGATTATATAATTTGATAATATTTTTTGGCAACGTTTGACAAGCAGAGAAGTGCTTTGTTTCAATTAGACATCTGAAGTACAAGGAAAATTTTTAAACAACGAAAAATACTTTGCACGTAATGTTGTTTACCAAGAGGTTTTGAATAAAGAAATATGTAAATAAAAAAATATTTCCAGTTTTAAAACATGTTTATTTTATTTGTTTTCAATCAATGTTAAACATTTATCTTGTATATATATATATCTATTTGAACCCATCAAATTTGACTGGAAATCTCGAATTAAGTGGCAATTTGCACCCGTCGTACCATGACGGGTGATTTTCTAGTTATGAAACAATAGCCGGTGACATGAGATGGCCTCTATGTAAAATTGCCATTCAACAATGTGTTAATACCAAATTTGACAAGTTATCACTTGGGGAAAATTTGAGTCGGACAGCAATTCCTTGTTGTAATCGAGCCTTAATAATTAAGTTACTTAAAATCATTTTTTTCCTTAATTGCTATTTTTATAGTCGCTATTACTAAAATCTAGAGTGAATCCTGGTGTGTCTTCTTAAAAAGTGGCTATTTTAGCTTATATATAAGTTGTAACAAAATCTTACTATTTTTAAAACTTTCTCTAACGTGTACCTTATTTAACAGATTATGGTATCAACAGTATAATTTATCAACGAGGTATATATCCTGTCGAGTCTTTTTCTAGAGAAGATAAATATGGTCTAGCCATTCTTATGACTAAAGACTGTGAATTGCAGACATTTATTGCTTCAATATTGAAGCAACTCAGACGTAAGTTTATTTTAATTTTTGTATATAAGTATATCCTTTTATTTTTATATATTCTCTTTTAAAAAATTTCTGCTGCATTATTTCTTGTTTTTCTTCCCCTTCGTCTTAACTAATCAGCCTTTCATTACTCTAGGAGTTAATTATGTTACTAACTGATAACCTGAAGATTGCTCTACTCGACTCATTTTGTCGTTTATCAAACTAATTGAAAATTAATGACTTATCTTATGCTAAATAGAAAATTTCATCATTAAAATAAATTATTGCAACTTTGCTCACATTTTTATTCTTATCGATGAATTACTACATGCAAGTTTGAATTAATTAAAATAAATAATGCTGATGCATTCATTCCATTTTCATTAATTCTTGCCTGATACATGATTTATTACAGAGAAGTTAAGTTCAAGAATCATGATTTGATTCCTGATCTTAATCAAGTAGTATCAAACATTACAAATTTAAATTAATTTTAAAATCCGATTCTTTAAAAGGAAATGTCTAGTCACAAAGAGTGATAAATATGCAGTTAAACTTTCTAGCATTGCCTCTTAAAAAAATCTGCAATGTGAGTAAACTTCTCTTTTAAAAACTGCTTTTGGTTTCAGAAGGAAAACATTGATATAAAGTGTTTATAACGGCACTATTTCATCATATGTTCTTATTGTCAAGCACAGGCACGGAGGACCTTTTGCACTGAAATGCCTCATTATATTTTAGCAATTGGGCAAAAGCCTACACAAGCAGAATCTTAAGAGTTATTATTCTGTAATTATTATATTACAGACAATTATGCATTTCAATGCAAATTGTAAATAAATAGTAGGGCTGCATAAAAAAAACTCAAAGGCCACGTGCGGCCTTAAGGTTCCTCATCCCTGGTCAAGAACATAATCCAAGGGAGAAGATTCATGGAAATTCCCCAATCAATGTGTTACTGGGACTATTTCTAATTAGCTATGTTATAGATATGTTGTATGCATTTTGACATGTTAAATTAACACAGATATGTATATATTTTAATAATACCCTTTTTTTTTTATTTATAGATTGGCTAATGACTAAAGAAGTACACAGACTTGTTCTCGTTATATCTAATTTTCATACCAAGGAAACTTTAGAGCGATGGGAATTCAAAATTCAGTGTGAAGGAGAACTGGATTCTGGGTAATGTATATTCCTGCTTTCTTTCAAAAACTTCCTAATAATTTTTTTTTTTTCCTGTGCAAGTAAATAATAGTGTTTAACACCTTAAAATTGTACATACATTGAAAATCTTATTTTATTATAGATTGAATGTTAATTTTAAAAAATTGAAACAAATCGTAAGGAGAATCAGCATTTAAATTAAATATCGCCCATTTATTTCAATAAATATCAACTATGTTAAAAATCTAATAAACTAAAATAAAATCAACTAAAATACTTTTTATAAAACATGAAACCTCTAATTTCTTTTGCACAATCTCTATATTTCCGTATTTTTGCTTTTCTAAAAAAAACTGATTTTTCTTTCACTTTCAAAAAATGCTTTTTTTTCTCCCCTTTTAATATACAATTATTAGACAATTAAATGCATAGATTTCTACCTTTTTGTTTGATAAAATACGGTCCTTGTCATTTCTTGATTTATCAAAATAATGAAATAATCTTCAATATATCAATAAATGTTTACACTAGACATACCAATACTTAATATTATACCTGTTCCCTTTGCAACAGATCAAATTATCAGTTTTTAAGTCGCACTTTATATTTCCCGGTAATATTGATTGATGCAGATTAAATAAAATACAAGTAATATTGATGGGTAGAAATAAATGTGAATTTCTTTAATTTCACACTGCAGTTATTTTACACATACAAGGTCCCCAAGTATGGATTTTTCAAAAACATATTTTTCGCTTTTAGAACTGATTTTTGTAGCTTTGTCTCTATAATATTGTGTCTTGGATGGTTCAGTGGTCAATTAGCAATGAAAATCCTTCATTCATTTTACTCTTTTAATACAGTAAAAGCTTAACTATCCGGTATGTTCGGGAAACTCCGATTTCCAGATACCTGAAAGAATGGGGGGGGGGGGGGGAGGGTTGAGCCTTTTTTTTTTTTAAAAGATTTTTTTGGCCAAATAATTTGTTTTTGTCATTTTGAAATGTGTATTAAATATTTTAAGAATACTTCTGCATCTTCTATAACATTGTATTTACAAAACATATTATGAAGATTTTAATTTAACATTGATGATTTAAAAAAAAAAAAAAAAAGATTTGTAGCCGAATTTTTACCGTAAATATATATATTGTAAAAATATAAACCCATAAAAATAGCCGAAACTGAAAAATATTCTACTCTGCAAGCATAATAAAACTCTTTTAAGTGATCATAAACAAATCCCAGATTGAATATCAAAACTAATTATTTGCGTAATACGGCGCCTCCAATTCTCCTGCACTTGATATTTTGTAATCGGAATC